>JASGAU010367000.1:43038-64532 GCA_030220045.1 Australoheros facetus
ATTAATAAATAATAAAATAAAATAAAAAAATTACCAACAATAAAAGGGATTCTCATGGTCAAAACTCTGCCTACAAAGAGAGGTCATTTCAAACACATTCCTGTATCTGACGCTGTATCTTAGATGACTCATGACTCTGCTTTATCTAATTCAAGGAACACGTCACATGCTCATTTCATAGATGGGGGTCAGATTTAGATCACTATGGTGATCTCTTGAAATTCTTGGAATGTTGTATTTGATTTAATTTGAGCATCCCAGGGGAGCATTAAAACAATGATCTACGAGAGCAAGTGATGAATTGGGAGCTGGTAAGACACAGATAAATGCACAGGGAAGGTGAGTGCCTATATGTCTTGCACGCCATATATGAAAAGCTTTTAAGTGACGAAAAGTGTAATGTTGGCAAGTGTTGGTAAATTTGTTGCTGGTGACATCATTTTTAAAAGGAACAAGTGAGAGCTCCAAACACTTTGCCAACCATTAGGAGTCCTGTGTGGAGTCCCAGAGCATTTTGAAAACAAATTAGAGCAGTTGATGCTGATCTGAAAGACTGTTTTGTCCAGTGCATTGCTATACACTCAGCCTGCTACAAGCTTGGGAAAAACAGAAGTGGTGTAGCAAATGTATTGATGTGCTAATTAGGGTGTGATGTCATTTGGAAACCTTGTATGACTTTCTGAGCAGCCAACAGCTTCTTTTGTTTTTGTTAAAAGAATAGGCCACATGTGCCCCTTGGCAACGCTAATGCATAGGTTGGCAGCTGCAAAAAAATAAAAAATACATAAAATAAAGTGTCCTGCACTCCAGAGCACAGTCATCTGAGTAGCATAAAATGAATGTGAACTTGTGCAGTTTCTTTTTGGTGACATTTCTGAATAACATACAACCTTTGTGGCAACATATAAAAAGCACCAGCTTAACTAAATTGAATTGAATTGAACCAAATTTAATTTAAGTCACTGCAGTTCTATTCATATTTTGGCAGTTTACACCACTGGTAAGTTGAAGGTGCTTCAAGTTGTAGGGTATTCCCTAAGAGCAAGCACTAAACAATGGTGGAGAGGAAAGCCTGCTTTTTATCTGGAATAGACCACAAGCAGAACCTGCCTTGGGGATAAAAGATGACAAAAAGAGCACAGAGATACAACAGATGGGATGAAACACAAATTAGAGAGTAGACAAAAGTTAATGATGTTTAATAGAGGTATAAAAACACATCAGGAGTGAAAAGAGGGAAGTGGAGAAGAAGTGCTGAGTGCATTATGGGAGGTCTTCCAACAGCCTGAACTTTTAGAAACATAACTAAGAGTTCAGTGTTGACTGATTCATTCCTAACTACAAACTGTATCAAAAATTAAAGTTTTGTGTGTGTCTTGTTTTGTGTGTGTTTTAACAAACAATACACACTGTTTCAGGTTATGCCATGTGAAACAACACAGCACGGTAAAAACATGGCTCTACTGCATTTAATTGAAGCAGTAATGCAGCTTAACACAAGAGGCAAATGCTAGGAGGCAAATCTCCCAGCAAAATGTGTTTTCTTTAGAACTGATTTGCACCTTGAGGTGACTTTTGTGATTTGCACTACAGTATATAAATAACATTGAATTGAATTGAATGATAACTCAGGGTCTGCAGTGCAGTCCATCTGCAAATGTCTGCATGTTGCAGGTTGGGGCTTTTATTTTTTTCTGCTGCATGCCTGTTGTAATCGTGATCATGCTGATTACAGTACATCACGGATTGATGCACATATGCACCACCAAACTTCACAAAATTCACCAAGCACTTGTCACTTGTGCTTAGTCATACAATACTCTTCAGTATGTGCAGCTACTGATTTGCACAATGAAATTGTGTTTTACTGTCTTGTATTTATAGAGAAGGTGATGCAGCTAGTAATTCTGCGGTGCTGTAGCACAGGTGAAATGGATTCATGCATTTACTGTAACAGGAGTGTTGACCTGTGTACAAAACTGTTCACTGGTGCTTGAATGCACTTACTGCAGTCTCTGTGGGTGCATGCATTCATGTGTGTGCATATCTTTGTTTGTGTGTTTGTGTGTGCACACCTGTAATCAAAGAGCCATTTACAGGAATAGCTGATGGCAGCCAGAGTGCTGAGGAGGATTTAGCAACAGCTGACTGTGAGTCATCACCATCTCATGACCGCTTACTCCATGGAAACACAATCCTCCACTTTACCTTGACCAATATGCCATGAAGTGTGCTGGATTTCTGCAGTCTGATCCTTTGAGAAAAGCATCTCCATGTTTACACTGTGCTCTTGTTGTAGATGTGATAGAGACTAACCCAATGTAACCAGAAGCCAGAGGATCACAAGTTTACAAGTTTTATTTTGTTTGCATGCAGTTCTGTTGTTTTTTATTACATACATGTGCCCTGAATTCCATGGAGCTGGGTCTCTCTTCCATCCATCCATCCATTCATCCATTCCACATGATCAGCTAAATGTGTGCGATGTAAAAAAATGTAAAGGATAAAGTATTGATTTCAGTTTAGAGGCGCGCAGCTGTTATCAGTGAGCGCTGAGGTCAGTTGTTTTAGTTTTTGCTTTACCTCTGGAGATTTATCACCTCTGTTGAATTGTAGCAAGAGTGAGATAAATTGAATGCTTATCCTTGGTGGAATAAGACAGCGGCTTTGCTCTGAAGTCAGAATTGTGAGATATGAGTCGATGAATTTAACTCTTAGTATGTGATTGATGGTCTAAAATGAAAACAACAACCTATCAACAATTATTACTGAGCAGTAACTGCAATTTTCGATTAGGATTGAATAAAACTTACCAAGTACGTACTTGTATTGCTTTTCATGTATCAGCACTGAAAACAAACTCTTCAGATGTTTTCAAGCTGTTGACAGTTTAAGAGCTTTTTGCTCATTATCACATGCTGTCAAAAGCCCTCTGTTGTCCTCTCAGTGGTTTTCTACATCATATTAACTGGTGGACAGTTATAATAATACTAGTTAAGTGCATGTTGTGCCATAATGAAGCTACATTTCCACAGTATAGTGCCACAGTTTTCTAAGACGGGCTCAGTTTGGCTCCTTATCTCCATTATCAGTCCCGCACTTAGCAAGTGGCTTGAATTAATGAGTCGAATCATCAGAATCTCTACCTGAATAAGCAGAAAAAAAAGATGAGAGCCAGTTTTAAAATGACTAAACTGCACCTTGGGAATTTATGACTGAATCCTGTGAATGAGATATGCATAAAGGTCTGTTAATCCTCGTAATGTTATAAAAAAATACAAATTTTCTATAATGCCTTATACAGTGCTGCACCATTAATTTTCTTGTTATAGGAATTATGTTAAGGTTTCTAACACTTGGAGATAAATTCATTTAACAACTTAAAGTATTTCCTTATAAGATACTTTTGTAGAATACCATGATGTAAAACTGACACATTTAATGATTATATGAAAAGACACATACGGTGCTATGTAAAAGTATTTTCCCCCACTCTTTGATTTCTTTTTTTTCTATATTTGTCAAAGTTAGATGTTTCAGATCATGAAATAAACTTTATTATTAGACAAAGGTGACCAGAATAAATCCAAAATGCAGTTTTTAAATGGTGATTTAAAAAACTAATTGCCGCTGCTGACCAAAAAGAACACAAAGGCTTGTCTCACATTTGTCAAAAAAAAACAAAAAAAAACATCTGGATGATCCCTGAGACTTTTGAGAAAATATTCTGTGGATTGATGAGATAAGTTGAACTTTTTGGAAGATTTGTTTCCTGTTACATTTGGTGTAAAACTCACACAGCATTTCATGAAAAAAATCACACCAACAGTCAAACCTGGTGGTGGTAGTGTGATGGTCTGGGGCTGCTTTGCTGCTTCAGGACGACTTGCCATAATCGATGGAACCATGAATTGTGCCCTACCGGAAAATCCTGCAGGATAATGTCCGACCATCAGTTTGCATCCTGAAGCTGGGTTATGCAGCAGGACAATGATTGAAAAACACACCAGCAAGTCGGCCTGTGAATGGCTCACAAGAAACAAAATGGAGTGGTCTGGTCTTAAATCCGATTGCAGTGCTTTGCCATGACCTTAAACAGATCACTCATGCTGGAAAACCCTTCAGTGTGCCTGAATTAAAACAATTCTGCAAAGAAAAGTGGGCCAAATTTCCTCCACAGCGATGTGAAAGACTCATTGCCAATTATTGCATACACTTGGTTGCAGTTATTGCTGCCAAGGGTGGCACAACCAGTTGTTAGGTTTAGGGGGCAATTCTTTTTTCACACAGGACCAGGCAGGTTTGCACAACTTTTCTCCCTCAATGAATGAAATGATCATTTAAAAACTGCATTTTGCATTTATTCAAGTTTTCTTTGTCTAATAATTAAATTTGAAGCATACAAGCGTGACAAATATGCAAACAAAGAAAACCGCCCATATTAATGTTCACAGTTTACTGTTTACATTTAACAGCAGCAGTGTATGTAGCACGTCTGGCTGTATTTCCACTTTGGATAAGAGCTAAAAATGATTTGTAGGTCACAAAAACTTGCACATACGGTCCAAGTAGCACACATCCTGTTGCTCACGAGAGGAAGGAAGCCGCTGTATCCCTATCAATGGGAAATGCAGGGGACGCAGATGAATAGAAAAACAGGTAGTGGAAATAAGCAGTCAACAGAGGAGCTGGGGATATGGCAGAGATGTGGAGACACTGGATAGTGTGGAAAGATATTCAAAGATAGGAAAACATGGTTCACTTGCGTCCCAGTTTTTTCTGGTTTGTTTTTGTTGGATATTTTCTTCTTTGCGCTCATATTTCCTTTTAAAATGCTGGCTAATACTTTCTTCAGCTGGTAAAGTCATTAGAAAATGTCACTTCAAATATCCTAAATGTAATCATCAGCTTGAGATCCCTGCATTTGTTCTATATGTAGAGTCTGCAGAAAGCATGCATTCAAGCTGCTGGGTTTTATCTAAACCTTTGTTTATCCAAGGAAGTCTGGGTGACCGTTTTAAAAAAACTCATTCATTCATGCCAGGCAGCCACACAACAGTGCTTTACTCAACTACATTGAACAGGATTCAACAGAGCCACCTCATTTTTCACATTCAACTCCAAGTCCAGCAGACTTGAGGAGTGTACATCATGGGAGCTTTTCCTTCTGCCCTCATCCTCCCATGCAGTCCTGCCCCAGCAGCTGCGAATGCGATGATGGGAGGGAATGACCCCAGGAGACCTTGCACGACCCATCCCTATTCAGATCTCTACTGCGGCTGCCATACCATAATGAAAACAAACAGGAATGTGACCCTTTCCTTCCCACTGTAAATTAGACTTGGAATCTAGCCCGCTCTTAAGGGTTATCCTCCACCCATTCAGAGGTATTCCATATCCTTTCTACATGACTGTTACGCAAAACAAAACAGAGCTTGTGGGAGAAATAAATGTGTCTGAAAAGAACAAAAAGTGGTTTATCTTAATAATAACAATGTGATCACAATGAAAAGCACAAATGCTCTGGGGGTTTTACGGACTCATTTGGTAGCAACATGGCCTAACCACGATGTCATGGAATCCCTGACAATGTGCAAACACTGGAAAGCTGCCTTATAGCAGTGGAAAATAAATCCTCTTTGCATCTGTCATAGTCATGCATATTTAAAAATATATGTAAATGACATTATAATCTCATAATAGTTAGTTGTAGTGGAAGCGTTCCAAACTTTGCCCAATTCATTTGCTCTTTGCTACACAAACCTGCCCAGTGTGTTGTTTTCGGTTTTTCTTCATGTATAAAGATGTTAGATGGGAAGGCATGAAGATGCCAGTTTTTAAAGTTGAAGCAATTTGTGCTCGTGGTTGTTGAGGAAGGAGGCAAACAGCTGACAGACTACTCCCTCTGAGAACGTGTTTGCACCACAGTTTGATTGATTCTCTTCACTTTTTTGTGAATTACAAAAACACTCCTGTAGGCTTAGCACAAGGGAATAAATAAAATAATCAACCAGTAGGTCCTTAAGGGTGGCAAATTCCCTTGGCGAGGTTTAAAGCCCTTTTATGGGCTCACTGGTTATTTTAATGTCTTTGGAGTTCCTAAATATGTGATTTATCACCCTTCCTTTCACTTTTAATTATGGACACCTTGTGCTTTTCTCAAAGCATATTGGCCCTGTTAGAATATAAGCTTGGTCAGATACCTTCTATTTTAAGTGTATTCCGATGCTTTGCTCACTAGATTTCCTCAAAGTTCCTAGTTATGCAACATTTTATGCTGGCTTTGCATTTTCCATTAAAAGCCCAGATTACCAAAAAACACCCCGGTGATGCTGAGAATTCTTAAATTGCAGACATAGTGATGCTTCATCAGCCACGCTCTGTAAGTTGACGTTTTTATAAAGAAAAAAAAGATATTTATTTTGTGCATCATTGACGAGTGGTGCAGCAAAAAGTGCAACCTTCTCAAAATCTAAAGAGAAATTTCACAAAGACTTCCGAGTGACAATTTGGCAATCTGTTTCATTGGGAATCCCCCTCTAACCCGCTGTAAATGCATGCTTTCCCATTCAGAGCAGTTGCACTTTTCTGGTCATGTGTTGTTACTGTATGAATCACTCCACTGCAAACACTGAATGAGAGAACTCAGTAGGAATAACAGTCCTCTATTTACACAAACTGTGGGCTATAATGCCAGGGTAATCTTGGGCGTTTGTGAGTCACTCTGTCCTTAAACATGTAGTTGCTGTAGCCACACGGGTAACTAGGCAATCATGTCGGTTTGTTGGAGCCCTGTGTGACTCACCCCAGTCAGGCTCGGCAAAGTCTGAGTGTATCTCGTGTCTTGAGGAAAGCAGTGTGGCATTCCGAAGTAATAGACTCTATATTGGGCTCAGGGGATTGTGTGTGTGTGTGTTTCTCAGTATGTGGGCCGGTATGTCAATGTAATTACACATGGGAGCGTTTTGTGTGCATGTCTGTGTGTGCATGTTTGATCTCTTACAAGACTGGTAACCAATTTGTGTTTGTTTGTGCCACCCTGACAATGAACGCTGTGATCATAGGCTTGTGTGTAGGTTACTGTGTGTGTGTGTGTGTGTGTGTGTGTGTGTGTGTGTGTGTGTGTGTGTGTGTGCGTGCGTGATTCTGTGTGTCTGTGTGTGGCCAGT
Organism: Australoheros facetus; assembly: GCA_030220045.1. Lineage (NCBI taxonomy): Eukaryota > Metazoa > Chordata > Actinopteri > Cichliformes > Cichlidae > Australoheros > Australoheros facetus. The sequence continues at coordinate 50,208 of JASGAU010367000.1, forward strand.
GTATACTGGGGCAACCAGTGTGGCAGCAGGGCACTCCTCAGAGCCACACAGAGTCCAACAAACAAGCTCTACTGTGTTTCAGCTGCTGCAGGATGCAGCAGCAATGACCCGGCTGAACCTTATTACACCACACAAAGGGAAAATGTGAATTGAGTGTAGAATAGTAGCAGTGTTTCAGTTTTATGGCATAAATTTACAAAACATCATCACTGTCTTAAATTTAAAAAAGACATAAATGAGAAACAGAACATTTGCAGTTTGTCTTGGTTTTGATTTTTTGACACATTTCTTATATTATCTAAAGATCGAAAGAAAAGGAAGGGGGAAAAAAATTACAAGCTTTATGCATCTCTACTTCCAAATGTTTGGTAAGTAAACTCGCCTTCTAATGGACCATTAAATTTTTTTCTGATAGTTTATACTTGAATATATTTCACAAGTTATGCGGCACCTTTCCAAAGAAAAAATCCATACGAGTTCTGCCCCGTGGTGCACTGCTTTTACTGATTTAAAAGTTTTGAGCGTTTCTTCCACTTTGCCTGCAGCACACCAAGCTTGTATGTGACAGCAGGAGTCAAGTTGGATTGTGCATAACTTTATGAATGACAAGCCGCAGGTTTGAAAATACAGGCGCCTGCTTACAAAGCTTTCCTGAATGAAGTAGTTCAAAGTGAAAACCAGTGAGGCACTGATGTGTTTCATTTTACGCCTTCTAACAAGAATTAAACATTTATGGCAACTTAAATTCACATTAATCAGCATCAAGAAGTGTTAATTAGTATTGAGTAACATTTACCTTGTTAATCACCCCAAAGCCATGCGCCCACAGTGGAAAATTCATTTTCTGACTCCTGTGTCGTGTCATGTGGTGTTACCCAGAATGCAGTATGACGACAGTGCCAAAGGCTTACCGGGGCAGTCTGTCACTCTGTCCCAATTCTGCGTCCACTCCGAAACCTCCACTCATGTTGTTCTCACACGTTCAAAAAGTGTCAAACGCTCGAGATGACACGCTTCATCACCTACTGGGTTCGTCTCGCTTTCTTTTACATCCCGAGGACAAAGTGTTTTTTGCCTTTATTCAACCCCTACGTCTTTTTTACTTTTGTGATCGAGATTTCGTGTGTGTTCTTACAATCTCTCGCAGCATACAATTAAATCACAGTGACAGAAGCGCAGTTGCTTCCAAGCTTGAATGAAACTCAGTTAAAAACAAAGTAAAGCCGGCTCCACGGAATCCGCCTCAGGTTCATTTATAATCAGTCAACAGTCACAGAGACCAGCACTCGGAGGCATTGAATCATTTTGCTGGGAATACAGGCTTTTATAATGGAAAAAAAAAAAAAAAAAGTGTGTGAGCAGCATGTGGTGGATGAAAGGTGCCAGGCTGGATCAGCACAGGACAGAGTGACACCGGTGGTGGGCTAATGACACAAGCCTCAAGCTGTTCTCGCACCTGCCATAGATCTGCCTCATTCACATGACATTAACATTGAGGAAAGGGGCCGTGTCAAACACACATAAATACACAAAACCGGTCATGCGGATACAGCAACAAAGAGAGAACGCGCACACTCTCAACATCTACAGACTCTTGATCGCTCACGGTCACACACAAACAAACAAATAAGCCATTATCCTTGAGAGCCCAATTAGGCAGTAAATGAGAGCGCTGACTTGTTAGTGGTAAACAGCAATGCACACATGACTGAACGGCGTGATCTGGCATGTGTGAAGCATCGAGGAAACTTTTAAATTTCACTCTTTTGTTGTGAAGTAACGGCAAATGAATTTACTTAAAGCAATTTAATTTTAAGTCATCATCCAGGTTGCAACATAACGTAACGTACAGTCGCTTCCGACTCCTCAAATTAGTCTTAAATTCAAAAGAACTAATGTAAATTGCAAGATTTTATTTCAGTTTCATTATTTGTACTAAATTACATAACCTTTTTTACTTTTTTAAACCACATCCTTTAGTTTCTTAGTTGCCTAGATGATGATAGTGGTCCATACAGTCTGTGAAGGAAGTAAAACATTTGGCTGTAGATCAAAAATAAATAACACAAAGATAATGGATTTTTCCTCATCAGATAGAGCAGAATTACACAAAATTATTATATTAACAATGTCATTCTGCCTGATGAATGTGTAAAAAGGCAACTGTAACATAGCTGTAATTCTATTTTCGTTAGACTGTCCTCCTCTTTTTTATTTGTCTGGACTCCTCAGTTTGATGGTAAAGCTGAGCGTATGTTGATCACAGCCAAGCAGCCAAATCCTGATTTCAGCAGGTAACAAGAGCCACTATAGCCTTCACTTATACCCGTACCTGTTTTGACAGTAGAATCGTTTTGGCAGTAAAGTGCTCTTGGGGCTTGTTTTCTACATTGCTGTCAGCTTAACACTTAAACACTAATAGGCAGAGCTTGTCTGTGTCCTCATTAGGATAGGAATTAGTGTCAGTGTGGGAGTCTGTAGCCTCGGATTTGTATTGTTAACTTGTAATTATATGATGATGCATTTCAAATCATGTTACGGAGTAATGCAAAAGTAATATAAAGAGACGTGTAACAAATTACTCTCCCCAAGAAGTAATTAAGGAATGCAATTCATCACAAAGAGGTATTCAATAAGATCTGCTTCCACTGATTTTTGGTTCTTGTGTAATTTGGCATACCTCAGCCTTTTCTCTCTCTTTCGCTTCTTCACAGCCAGCCAGGTGAGCAGTAGATGGATCAACTGAAGGGCCAGATGCATCTCTTAGGTCCTGCGTCAGATTTGACGTTCAGATACTGTTCCGCTAAAGATAGTTTTATTTTACTTTTTAGTTCTGACACTTCTTCTTTTGTCCTCCACCTGTCCAGTTTCATCAAACTTTTTAAGGCCACACTGCACACCATGCCAAAAATATGCTAAGTCTTCAGCAAATGGCTCTTTGGGAATCACCTTGTTGGCGTTAAAAGACGATTTTATGTCTGTCAAAAAAAATGACATCTTTGACATTCTTCATAGATTCTGCAAAAGAAATGGAAACAAATTCTGTGGTTATTGTGACAAGCTGCTAGTAACAAACTGCCAAAAGAGACATTTGGTTCTTTGCTAAGTTGTCTGTTATGTGTAGACAGAACGCTGGTTCATCCCCTGAGTTAGGCGCCTTTTTAAGTTTGACTGAATCAAAAAAAACCAACAACAAATCAAAATCAAAACAACAAAAAACATTCCTCTAAGGACTGGACTGAAAATTAAACAGCCAGTGTCCAAAGAAAAACTCTGAATGACTTATAAGACTTGTATGTCACTGGGACGATGCTTCGTATCATATTTAAGAGCTTTGTGTTTTACACTTTGGCTGCATTGTATTGGTAGATAAGCTTCATTGTCACTCATTTCTTAGTATTGCATTTACATGCTAGGAAAGAGAGCTGATCTATAACTTCTTCTAATGTTGAACGAAATGTTGCTTCTTTTAAGCCACTTTGAAAGCTCCTGTCTTCCAGGAATCTGGAGCTGGAATTCTGAGTTCAGACTAGTCACTGGGAAAAGCAGACTCATCCATGTGATGTTTGTTTTCTTGGAATCGGAGTGAGAGGCCTGTTTTCTTTGAAATCTGTCTAATAATAATAATAAGAAAAAGGCACAACTGTATTTCACGCCATAATTACCCCAAAAGGCAGGACTTATCTACACAAAGTATGTATACACATGTCTCATATACAAAGTGAACTGAGGTGTTTTACTGCAGATTGTGAGAGAATGAAGCACTCCCATGAACTGCACTAGCAACCAGTGGTCAGCAACAAACAACAAAGCGATGCAAATGTTGCTTCCAGGTTCAGTTGTTGTTAACTGCAACATATGACTGCAGTTTTCCAGCTAGCTGCTGCAAATATTCAAGATGCCCTCAACATGTAGTGTCATCTATTGCCAGTGCGATTTGTCAGCTACCACTGACACTGCAGAGACACAAACAAAGTGTCCTTTGGGACGCTGACAGATTACTGTTATGTTTAAAGACATGAGTCTGCATATAGAGGCTCCAGGTTGGCAGTGACATAAGTCACAGGAAATTTGTGTCACATTTGGAGGTTTGTATTTTGCACCTTATCTGGCTTTGTTTTATTTGCCAATTAGGTTCATTTCCACTCATTTCTTTTATTCCGCTTTGCCAACTTATGTCCTCCAGGAAGCAAGAGTTGGCTGTTCAGGTGTTCACCGTTTAGTCACCATCAAAACCAGACTTGCCTGTCTGATTTTTTTTTTTTCTTGGAATCTGAATGAGAGACCTGGGGGTTAAAATGTTTAAAATGTGAGATAAACTAGGCTCAGACAATATGAGGACTTGTCTCTTTTTAATCTGAACATGCAGTTTGTCAGTAAAGACTTGCTGTTCATACTTGCTTCACTGTGCTGGCATATCTCACTGTCCCCAGGCAGTATATACAAAGTGTACTGAGGTGCTGTACTGCAGTTTATGGGAGTTTGAAGAACTGGGATCCATCATACATCTGCTGGTCTCCCGCTTGAGCTGTTTAATCTGTTCCATGAGAAAATCTCTGTCGTCGTAGTAGGCAGGCAAGCCAAGCCAAATTTTGGCAGCGCTTCCTGAGGACAAAGTTACGTAACACTCACTTTCTTTCTGTCTCTCTCTCTGTCTCTCTCTCTCTCTGTCTCTCTCTCTCTCTTTCGGTTCCTTTCAGTCTGTTTTTCTCTTTCTGGTTTTGGCAATTATTCTGCACCTTACTTAGTAGGGAGACGTTACAAAGGTCTGTGCTCTTTCTCTCTTTTTTCCTGTCTTTCCTTCTTTTTTGTCTCATCTTACTTTGATTTTCTGTTTATTCGATCATGCTGGATCCTCAAGACTAAACCGGGAGACTGTAACACACACACACACACACACACACACACACACACACACACACACACACACACACACACACACACACACACACACACACACACATTCCTCCAGAGTCTTACTTCAGCAAAATGTCTCAAGCCTGGACTCTCAGCGCCGAGCAAGCAGTTTCTCAATATTTTGCAGAACACAACACAGCATTACATAACAGGAGGCGGCTCATTCATTCACTCCCTCACTCATACCACATGTATTTTTAATTTGCTCCCCCTATTTCTCCTTATAGCTGTGTGTCCTTATATGCTCCAGCCGCCTCTGCCTCAGTCTGAAGATCAAGCATTGCAGGTTGATATGAAAGCGTTGCTGCAATCTTTTTTTTTTGTTGTTGTTGCAGGTTTTGTGCTGCTGAAACCTTTGAATTTTTCTTTAAATTACTGCATACACAGATTCCAGTAGTCTTGAATGAGTAGTCTATGAAGTGGTAATGTAAACATTTCCATTAAACTTTGTAGTATCCCTAAGTAAGGGGATTACCATCTTTGTCTTTCCCCAAACTAACTGACAGTTAAATAACATTTCTAAATAACTTAAAGCAGTTTTCAAACCAGTGCTATTATTAAAATTCATATCATTTGTTCCAAAACAACTACTCTGTGGGTGCAGCAATCCAATATTTACTTCATTATCTCTCACATTTCCTTCACGGACGACGATATCACCCCGCTGTGCTGTGGCAGAAGACTCAGCTTGGTGGGGAGCAAGCTTGAATTTTATGGGAATGAAGGTATAAAAGTTAATGAGGTAAACATAATATATCTGCTCTATAGTGTGCAATATTATCTAGAGTGTACTTCAGAGTGTTATATTCTGTGTTCATCTAAAAATAATAATTTGGGAGAGGGTTGACAGGAACGTATGTGGGCTAACTTACATTCATAACTGAAACGCAGGAGGAAAGTCACTGAATTTTATTTTGGGGTACATCAGTCCTGTAATTAGCAGAGGAATCAATATCACAACCAGGATCTGATCTCTACAGGGGCCACCCATGATAAAGTGAGCTGCTTTGGAAAATGTGGAAGCCAATGGGGAAAAAAAAAATATTATCATACAGTTTCTATTTGTGGTTTTCATCAATCAACAGAAAAATAGAGCTTGCAGTTACATTTTCCACATCTTTTTTTAGTTTACGGTAAGTGAGATGAGTTGGGTAAATAAGCTCTTATTTAGTGGACTCATCTGTCAGCACTGGACCACAAGTTAAACAGCATGATAATATTATACATCTAAAACTGGGATTTCTGTTATGTTCACATTTGGCCACTGTTACCATAGTTTATAAGAATGATTCACATTTTCTTTTTGTATTTTGATACAACTTAATCAGACTTCTGTTTATTTTGCTTATCTTTTAAAGTAAAATATGACATTGAAACAAGTTGCTAAGAAAAATACTTGTAATTATTTGAATATATTCCCCTTTCTCACTAATTATTGGTCCCTATCTTGCATCGGTGACCTCATTAGAAGTCACAGTAGTGACAGAAGACCAGGGTGAGATGTCAAGGCCCAAATACTGCATCATTTTCTAGATTAAACATGATTAGTAAGTGGTAGCTACATGCCTGTGCATTCAGAAAATAAATCGTGTCAAGAGCAGATATCGTGACCTTTTGTGAAAATGAGAAATGTAACTGTTTAATAAATAATAACTCTGCTGCTTCTTTGTAAATATAGAAATTCTAAAACATCACATGAAGTTACCCGGGTTAAGTCAGCATGGCAGGTGGCAGACTTGTTCAAAAGAAAGTGCTAAGAATTATTAATGAAAGGTACTAATAGGTAATTATTAAAATGAAAAACTCATTACTCGTGTTCACTGGCAATTAACTTGCAATTAGATAATTTACATAATCTTATAATGAAACCAGTTGTGTCAAGTAAGATCAGTTTACAAGCTGGATGCATTGTTTGAGGTGGTAGTGCATTCATATTTTGGATTCTCTGTTTGTCTTAACCCTTTGTGACAGCATTTACTGTAGCATTCATTCACGCTGTATTTGTATTACATTTTTAAAGTGACAGAATACTATAGAGTGGTGCCAACTACAGTACCAGTCACACAATGAAACATGCTTGAAATAACTCAAAGTAACACTAGATGCTTTATATGTGCCTTATGAATTATTGGGCTGTCACTTTCTGCTCAGACATGCATGCAGGCACAAAATTACACACAGTCACTCCCACAGTGGAAAAAAAAAAAGTATTATTGGCACAGGAGGCTTGTTCCTCCAATGCCAAAGTAAACACACCAAAGAAAACTCCCCGCCTTTCTCACCCAACAATACACAGCATCTAAATGTCATCGCTACGGCAGGCCAGGCCTTTATTGGGATTGATGTGTGACGATGTTCCCACTGTTATACACCATCCATTGGTGAGGGGCCAGGGAGTTTGCATGGATGGTCGCCCACTGTGAGGTCCATCTGTGTGGGAGATGCTGCAGAGCTTGGCCCCCTCGCCTGTGGAGGAGATGGATCCCTTACAGGTGCCTCTGCCAGCGTGGATCAATTAGGAATCAGATGCACACGTGCACAAGTGCACACACACTCAATTACACCAAGACATGCACAAAACATATATGTTGTGAAATATTGATTATTTCTTTCATTTGAATGTGTGGCTTTTCTATTATCCTCCATATGAAAAAAAAAAAAAGTGGTAGCAGAAAAAAGACATGTCTTTTTTTTGGTAAAAAAAAATTTCCACAAATCTTGACTTTACAGAAATACATCCACAGGGCGCTTATTATCTCATTATGATTCATTTCATCTCTTTATGAAAATGGAATTCATGAAACAAAAAGGTTTGAAGGTTAATTAATAATTACCCAAAGTGGCCCCCATACTAAATAAACATGAAAAAGTTTTGTAGCTAAAAAAAAAACACAGATGCAGAGACAGAAACAAACTTGATATTGCACAAGTGATATTGTTTATTAAAAAAAAAAGATGGCTCTTTGAAGGTTAGTGTGTACTGTCCTCTTCATTAATGATAAGGCTTTTGTGATTCGTTGTAGCCCCTTGAAATGGAGTTATGTCTTATGTGCATCGGTTACACAGGTGTGGCTCATAGTTACAGAACTACAGAAAAAAAATAGCTTGTGTGAAAAACCAAATCCCTGACTTAAATATGCCAAGCTGCCAGACACATGACTCATGAGTTTGTGATCTGTAACAGCAAATGTGTAAACAAGCCACTCTTTGTTAACCAGTTCACCATAACAACTCTAAATATGATGATATTCCAGTGCACCACATTAGTTTAGCGGGATTTTTGATACAGCGGTTCCAATATGTGAAAAACTCACGGGATCACCAAAGGGATTTTTCCTGAGAAAAGTGCATGAACCAAAGTTCACATCAAACCATCAGCATGTAACTTCACGCAAAACTAGATGCCATGCAATCGTCATGCTGGCACTACAGATGAAGTCAAAGGAAAACACCGTCTTAAAATTCTTCTGCTGCCTTTAGCTAGCTTTGTCTGATCTTTCATCCAAATTTCTTCTTACAGAGTGAGAATGGGATTTAAAGAAGTCATGGTAACCTTACCATAAAGACACAACAGTCATTATCATCAATACACACAAGATGATACTTACCGCAAGACTATAAAATACATAGTTTCATTAAGACGCTGATCAAACGTTTGATATTTTAGGAAGGAATTCTCTGAGCTGGGAAGAACACAATAAACAAAATGTTCCAGAGTTGTAACTTGTGGTTTTGTGACGAGATCAGTCTGCTGTACAGTTGTCCACACTTGCCCTTAACAAGACTTTTCCATGAATGCGTTCTACTGTGAAAGTCTTTTCCTGGAATACTTGAATACCTGCTGAAGCATTCCATAGTTGTGGTAAACATAAAAGTTCTAAGAATTCACCGGGTTCTCAGGTTATAAGAAATCTACAGGTCCTGAGAATCTAGCAGACATGTGGGTGGAACATACACCTACGTTTGTCAGCTGATCATAAAAAAAGAGTTGTCAAAATAGCAAGAGCACATTATATATATGTCAAGCATGCTAAAATAATATGGTACAGGGACATCCGAAGATAGTATAGTGTTGCTGAAGTCATTCAAAATTAAAGCCTGTGCTAAGCCTGGGCGGTGTTGGTCCCATAGTAAGGTAAATACTGTTCTCATGAGTAGCCAAACAGTTCAGTCACGTCACTGCAGTGGCATGTCTTGCATATCCAAACACCTGTGATTTTACACTTTGAAAGGTGACAGGCATGTGTATTTAGCAATCAGGGCCGATAATCAAGGCATTTCTGCTGAGAGACAAACCATGAAGTTTATCATACCTATGACTCATTCCTGCAGTATTGCCTAACAGCCACTGTTGGTTGCTTAATCTCATGCCAGATTTTTTGACTAGAAATCAAAGTTATCACCGTTTAAAGAACACGGGAATGTGAATCGTGTATCGGTGTCACCAAAAAGCAAGTGAGTTAGGAGGTCAGTTCTTTTTTTATGTCATACTGAAATCCTAAGTTCTTCTCAACAACAGTACTTACACAGGACACATCAGTCCGTGAGAAGTCATGTCTAAATCCCTTGTTTGCCTGAATTAGGTGTTTCTGTCATATTAATTTCAATGTCGCGATGTAATTATAGTCATTACCTGAGCTAAGACATATCTTAGTTTAGGAATCAAAGAGAAATGATTCATAATGCTAAAAGTTTTAGAAGGCTGAACATAACCAAAACATTTTTAAACAACTCTGAAACTCTCTGTCTACCACTTCAGCTGCCTGCAGAGACATTACCTCAGCCTGAGGCTACTTGACAACATTTAACTGACAAGTTTTAGGTCAGGAACTTGATATGCACCAGCCGCTCACAGAGAAACCCTGCAAAACGCTGCAAAGTAAAAGCTGAAAATCAACTTACACACATCCTGTTTTAATATGATTATACATTTCTGATATGATTGTGAAATATGAAACAATATGAAGAGCAGAGAAACAGTTATGGCAAGACCGGTGTTGGAGCTGCTTCATAGACAGTGAATAATAGAATGACATTTTGACAGCACGCAGCATGATTTTAATGGAATATTGGCACATTTTCAGCTGAGATCTACATTCAAATGAAATGCATTTGCATTAAAATCTGGTTTAAAAAATGCATTTCTGCATTATATGGTTAGTAAATCTGCTATTTTAAAAAAGCCCAATAGAAAATATTTTAAGCTTTAACTTTCCCTTAAATTTGACAGGAGACCCATGCAACATTTAAGGACCGTTTTAAATCATTTAACTGCTTATTTGGGATTGTGAACAAAACACTGCACTTTGATAAAACCCTGGATTTTCCTGCAACAGATCTACTGATCTTTTTTAGACAGATAAAGTCTCTCTTATCCAAATCATACTTTGCTCTTTGGTAGGGTAGATCCCTGTTTGCTTACACTACATGAGAGATGCAGACCAAACTGGACCAGACATGCCCTTTATGAGAATTAGAATTATTACTTCATGCACATGCTGGCTGGCAGGTGTACAGCTAAAATAAAGTGTTACAGATTTATTTTTCCCATGGCCTCATTCCAGCTTCTGTTATTAACAATGGCATAATGTGGGTCTGTCTGCCTGTCCCTGCTTGTCGCTAAGAAAATCTAGTGTAGGTGTTGCTGTAGGGGAAAAAAATACCCACTGCATGAGCTAACATGTCACAGCTTCTCTGACATGTATGAGAGTTCGTTTAGTGAATCTTTTGGTAACTCAGTTCATTGTTATGTATGGCCTGTAGTGCAGTCATTTAACCTGCAGACTGAATAATTGTAAAATTTTTCCAAATTAGTTGCACTTAGATTCAATTTGGAGTATTATCAAAGTGCCTCAAATTGCATAGCTCATAAATGCAATGGCTACATGCAGAGCACTATGAATACCCAGCTGGTGTAGGCTTCCTATAATGGTCAAAACACTGTCTTTTCGTCTTAGCTATGCAACAAGAGAAATCACCACCAACCAATTTTAAGCCAGTTAGTAGCCATATTGTTCACACCAATAGCAATGACAATGCTAATCATAGGTAGCTAACTAGCAGGCTAAATAGCTAACTGGCTGGTGGAGACTTGTTTTTTATGGTTTTATAGACACTACATGTGTTGTGACCTGATTTGATGTTTTTGAATGTTAATTTGTGGTTATTACAGTTCAGTATCATGTGCAGTCAGAGGCTAGGCAAGTGTTACTTCTAATAGGTGCACAATTTGTGTTAGATTTGCACTGTTGCAAACTTTTTTGTAAGAAAACTTGCTGTCGGCTGTTTTAAAAGTCACTAAAAGCTGAAGCAAGGTCTGGGAGGTTGGGTCCCCCTCTGTGTCAAAGTTGCTACTTTTCCACCACCGAGGTGCCGGTGCTCGTGCCAGAGCTGGTGCCAATTTCAGTGAACTGGCGAAACGCTTAAGAACGGGAAATGCGAACACATTTTACGGTCCAAATAAAACTATTGGAGCATCTGTGTGCAGCACAGAGGTAAACACAGACAGAAAATACGAGCAAGACAGCAAGTACGCACTTTGCGTCCTTTTATCTGTGATATGAACTGATACAAAGCAGCAAGTTCAGCCTTAGAGCCCAACCAAATTCACAGCCGTGAAAATTGCTTCACTTTTCTCATGTAATACACATGTAATATTGTAGAAAACTTTGTTGAGAGTCACACCCTTCTGCTGCTTTTGAGTGCGTTCGCGGTGGAAAAACCGCTGAATGATTCAAATACTGGCACTGGAAATACTGGAAAAGTGGCCAGTGAGGTCGGGGGTGGGGGGGTGCTTGGTATCGAAACGAGCCCCAGGGGGTTGGGTCTGAAAGGTCGCTACATATAGTGACAAAGTTGCTAAGTTGGCAACACTGTAGAATTAGAATACCCTGCTGAAGGTCACGCACTCTTCAAGTGAGTATCCCCACAGAAGATTATGTGGGGCCAAATAACTGTGTAATAATTAATGAATACAAAATATTGTGCATTGAATACTTCATTGTTAACCTCTTAAACAGCAAACTACTTGTGAAATTTGAAGGCATCTAAACAATACTACTTCATCTTCTTGATGAATGCTGTGGGAACATTTGTGACCTGGTGTAAGGGGGAAAAAAGAAGTATGCCATTTGCACTGTGTGAAACAAATCAATTGTCACTTCAGGGGTTGTCCTGACTTTGATTGTGTAAACCAGTTCTCCAGCGTAGACTTGTGAGTCGATCCAATTCATGTAAAGAGTGCTCCAGGCTGTTCTGCTGGTGCTGTCAGTCTATCTCATGTACTACAGCATGCATTCCCACTGCACATGGATGTACATAGTCATGCTTTCATAGGAATTTTTGCATGCATGCATATTCTCAATCCATTAATTTCAGCTCAGTTATATTGACTGTTTCCCTTATTTAGCCCTGCGGGACTTTTTTCCCCCATTCTCCCTCTCTCTCGCTGTGACTATTTGCATAGTCATATTTTCTACATTTTTCAGTGATGGAACAAAACGCAAAACACAAAACAAAAACAAACAAAACGCCCAAAACAAATTGTAATTAAAACTGAGAATTTATTTCAGCATGAATGGACGTTAGAAGACATGGGCTCTTTAAAATGGGCAAATAGAGACAGAAAATATAAGTAAATACAACTCAAAGGGGTAAGAAAAGTAATTGGTTCATGCTGCAATACTAAAAATAAAAACAACCAAACCAAAAAAAAAAACCAAACCCTGTTGTTATGGTTGACTGGCATCTTATAAAGAGCCTGCTGTAGCTATAGGGCACAATAGACCAATATGCAATAGCTTAGGAGCACAGTTCATGAACTAGGTCAGGAGAACTCATTACCTACATAAACTGTATTTGCTTCATGTAATGTATGACCAAGGAATCATATCAGAGAGCTATTATAACTAACACAGTAGCTATTGTCCAAACACTAAAGGAAGGACTCAGCTACGACTTTGTTCCAGAGAAATGTACAAGACTGGTTTGAGTTTTTAAATCCAATTTTTAATAAAAGATTTTTACAAGATGCTATTTATGTACAAACATAAAAACCTAATTAATTAAAAAAAAAAAGTCATTACATGTGTTATGTTGTAATAAACCCTGAAACAGTTCCCTGAATAGGCTCCCAGTTAGCAACAAGGTAAATACATTTTCTGATTATAGCATTAAGAGATGTTACAAGAAAAAAAAAGGAAGGAGTGAGAGATTGAGAATATTAGGTTCCAGTTCAGGTTACTTTATTTATACCTGTAGATAGATTTGGTCTGCAGCATATGAGCCATCATCCTCGCATGCAGATTCCCAAAACAAAGAGTCATGTTTTGTGTTTTGGTTGTTCTCTCATCATTGATATTTCTCTGTGTTCTGAGTTTCCCTTTGGGTTTTGGGTTTTGATTATATGTTTTGAGTCCTGTTCTTATAGTGATTGTTAGTATTCCTGTTTCCTTTGCTCTCCTTGTTTCCCCGCATCCCGGTGTTCCAGTGCCTGTTTATTCCTCCCTCAGTGTGCCTGCCTCCCTCATGTCAAGTGCTCTGTATTTAGGTCATGTCTGTTCCTTCCCCATTTAGTTTACTTCCTGTTTTATTTTCCTAGCCTCCTGTTCCCTGTGTGTCGTGTTGAGTTTCGCTTCCTGTGTTTCATTAGTGTGATTCTGTCCACCTGTTCTTTCCAGTTGTCTCCCATTGTCCCTCATCATTCCCTGTGTATATTTTGTATGCATTTCCCTTTGTTCTCTGTTGCATCGCTGCCGTCAGCTCTCCTTGCTGTGTGGTTCCTGAAGTTCCTCCTTGTAGTTAGTATCCTCTTAGTGTGTTTTGCTCCTAGTCTGCTCCCTGTTTATTTAATGTGTCCCAGCAATAAAGCTGCGTTTTGAGTTCAAGTCCCCTCTCTGAAGTCTGCATATTGGGGTCCTATTAACACAGGCAACAGACAAGCATGATACAACATAATGAAGCACTAAATACATATTAATAAAGAATTCACACTGCATCATGTAAGATATAAAAAACTCCAATTTGTTCAGATGTTAGAATTGGCTAAATAAAAACAATGAGCTGAAAGGAGTGGGTAGAAATTTAACAAACAGATAAAGTCCTGGCAATATTTTCTCTTTTTAACTCTGTTTTTGTAATTCTGAGATAATTCCTGAGAACATTTTAGTGTGTGTTGGGCGGTGGCCAAGGGCGGAGGCCCTGGCGGACCGATCCCCGGCTATCGAGACTGGCTATTGGGACATGGAATGTCACCTCTCTGGTGGGGAAGGAGCCGGAGCTAGTGCATGAGGTTGAGAGATACCAGCTATATATAGTTGGGCTCACCTCAACGCATGGCCTGGGCTCTGGAACCAGTCTCCTGGAGAAGGGCTGGACTCTGTTCCAGTCTGGAGTTGCCCTCGGTGAGAG
>JASGAU010367001.1:0-23807 GCA_030220045.1 Australoheros facetus
CACACCTGCTAAGAATAACTTAATAGTGATTTTCTTTAATTAATCATGATTACGAGGAGAAGTAGTTTCTGGATGAAAAGATGACCTATCATCATCATCATCATTGTCTGAAGAGTCCCACGCTTCTGTAATTTTGAGCTGTTGCATGTACGGTTGTTTTCTTCAAAAAAGTCCATGCACAGCAAGATGTTACCTGAGATGTTTCCGATATACACGAAGGCTGTAAAATAAGAAAAATAATATCAAAATCTTTACAGTGAGTCAAATTTTTGGTCTTTCCAGAAAAGTTGCCATGGATTTTTTTTATATGTGGTTTTTCATGTGATGTACTTAGACTGAAGAAGCCATCATCTCTGACTGAAGAAGTCATGTCCTATCCCTCTGTCTCTTAGTCAGTCTTGACAAATCTATGGGCCCATTTGTCACCACAAGAAAAGCACCCGAGCCCCTCCCCGTCCCTCACGCCTTGCTTTAATAAACTGGGTTTGCATGAGATGCCATTTATGTTCAGAAAAAAAAGCTCAGGTGAGTTGGAAGAGATTCGCGGTGGAGCTTACAGCAGCAAAATGACATCGCCTCTTTCCTTCGCATCCCAACCCCAACTGAGTCCCAGACATCAAAGGCAGGTGGAGTGAAACCATGAAATTACAGGTAAGGTGTCAATTACCCTTTGAAACCAAGCACTCTCCAAATCCAGGCAAGACCCAGCCAGTCTCTGGAATTAGAACAAATAAAGAGGAACTGAGGAAAGAATGGCAGAGAAGGGAAGGGAGGGAAGAGGAGTGAAGGAGGAGGTTTTACAGGCCATGTTGACAATATGGTATCAGTATAAAAGGCCCTAATTCAGCTTTAAATTATCCCCTCCTCCTCTCTTCAGTACAACTGTACAACCATGGCATGTTTGGGTGCGTGAGAGAGCCTCGTCTGGGAAAAAAGGAGGAGATGAAAAGAGCTGCGAGTAAAATGTGCATCTATGCAACTGTTTTTGCATGCATCAACTTTCTCCTGCAGAGTTTATGTGGCAAAAAAAGAAGCACGCTTCAGCCCATTTACATCTCTGGTTTCACTCATCCACCTTTTCCCTTCAACATCAAAGGTAAATTTTCAGTATGTAATGACGGATAAATCCAGCTGAACACCTTCTAATTTACAGGTACACCTTTTTACGAGCAATAAAAAGTCTTTACGGGTTAGATTACGCTAAGTATAATCTAACTGGGAAAAGGAAAAAGGAATGAAAACAACAGTGGGTTTGTTTTTTTTTTGTTCATATATCTGTTGCCATTTTCCGAAGTGTTGCTTTTATAAACTACTGAGACAAAAGAAACTGTGGCGTCGTCACAAGTCTTTTAACTCACACTCAGCAGTCTCTTGTTTCTCTGTGATTCCAGTTTGACAATATAGTATTTATTATTTCCTCATAAAGGAAACTGTCACAGTGGGAATTAATTGAATTAATTATTGTTCTCGCTCTCTTTCTCTTTGTGTGCCATAAAGTCAGTTGACAGCTCATGTGGGGGGAAAAATCCATCCACAACTTTGGGTTACACAACACACACCCGACAGCGTGAGGCTGGTCCAGCCCAGACGCTGCAGAACACCCACAACGCTTCCCCACCCCCCAACATGCCTTCCGCTGCCAGGTGGCACCCACCGAGCACGGCTTTAAACTAGGCTGAGGAAGGGGAAACTCTACACTTTAAAAAGAACCCATTCACAGGATTTGTATCTGAGACAATAAAATATATTAGTGAATCAGAAATGTTCCATAACGTTACTGTTGCTACTGGATGTAGAAGGTGTTCAAATAGAAAGCTAATGATCTGCAATTCCACGATAAACACTGATGAGGAAAATCATGTGACATGACTGAAAGCTGCAGAATAGCTGCTTACTGGACACTGTGGTAAGTAAACAGTTCAGCCGCAACATTAAAACCACTGCCAGCTGTTTATGTATTACATTGGCACCTATCAAGTGGCTCAAGGTCCTGCATGTGGGAGCCAAACGTTGGCCCATGTGGTCCAAACCAGCAGAGATACTGTAGCACACACTGAACATTAATGTTGGTTGTGGCTGAAAGACGCTCATACTGGTCAAAGTGGACCCCATCCACTCACAGAAACGCCTATAACAGCCACATGAGCAGCAGAACTGGATGCTGGAGAGAGGGAGGCCTGGTGTATGAATCACACTTTCTTGTGCATCACGAAGATAAAGGGGTGCACAAAGACACGATGACAAGTCAGCAGAGTCGGTTTGAAGATTATGGCAAAGTTCTGCTGGGAAACCTTCAGTCGGACAAGTTGTCATTTTCAGCAGCTGAAGCTGTTCAGGGTTGCTTTGAGTAAAATGATAAAAGTTGTGGGATGTGATGGGAAGCAAGGCGATCCATGGAGACTTTTATTTTTATATGCATTCAGTGTGTAACTGCACATAAGCATCTACTACAATGTATAGCCAAAGTAACAGCCACATGAATGCCTGCACAATGCGCGGTGGTGTGGATCATTGGTGTGTATTGTGCTGCTGATAAATCAAACCCAATTGTGATCTGTACATGTAGTCACTCTACCTGTACAATGAAAGCTGCTGTGCGCTCAATTTACTTTTACACTTTGGGTGTTTACAAACACTTCAGTTGCTAATGAATGTTGTATGAATGGAGAGCCAGACAGAGCAGACGGACCGTCTGTCAGCAGCCCGATGACAATAATAAGTCATCTGCCTTTTCAGGTTCATAAACAACTTCCATTATTAATTCAGCATTTAACTGCTGTGATTCATTGTGGGTTGCGGTCTGCAGTCTATTGCTGCCAAGTTTTTTATGCATGAGTTAAGTAAAAAAGTTGGTGTGTGGCATTGTTTCCAGGAGCTCATGCCAAACATCTGTCAATTCATCTTACACTTCCTAATGAAGTTTCTTTTTTTCTTTTCTTTTCTTTTCTTTTTTTTTTTTTTTTTTACTTGGATACTGTCAAAAACACTTAACTGAGCACTTAATATAATATACACAATACTGTAAGTTACACTCCTTTTGCTATCACCCAAAATGCTGATTTCCTAAACTGATTTTGAAGCTCAGGGAGAAGTTTGTCACGGTGCTTGTATGACTGATAAGCAACAGCAAGTCATAGTCAGCTGTAGTCGCTGCAGATTCTTTAGCTCCATCCGGGCTCCTCTCCTTTGTCCGAATGTAGCGTGATTACCTTGATCCACCACCCAGAGGTTACATCAGCCGGGTTCTGCGCTCTGTAGGTGCTAATCAACACATCACCAGCATCCAGGTGTCAAAAGCTTCTTCAAAAAGCTCTCTTGAAAATCATGCAATTCTTTTTGTCGGTGTTGTTTGTTTCTTTGTTTCTTTAAAGCCTTCTCCATTAATTTCAAAGTAATGTCAGTATGTCAGTTATTCAGCTTAATAGATGATTATTCTGGCTTCCACAACAACATCCAAGTGCTGTCTCTTGAACGTTTTAGCTAAAGTCTTTTAAGGTAACCCTTCATCAAGCTGTTAGAGGCACTGAGCTTTCAAGCAATGTGTGAACTTGCCTTTGTCAGAGCCGCATAGATAACCACAAGTGAGTGACACTTTTTTTGTCCGAGACTGCCTCAGAGGGGAAGTGATGCAATGCTGACCGAGGAGATTCAAAAACAACTCTGGGCTCAGAATCAAAGAGGCCGGACACCTTGTCTGCTCTGCTGACAGACACGGCGTTTCAGTGGCGGTGGAGCCCTGAAAGTCTCTCAGTTTGGAATCACTTCTCTGCTATCACTCACACCCTCTTACACACATTTTAAATGTATTTCAAGAACTGCCGTGTTGTTGGTGTATTGGTACGCAGAAGCAAAATGTTCTGGGCAGATGTGAACACGTTTCTAGCTGCTTGTCTACGTGAGCAACTGTGTGTGTGTGGTGGATTTGCATTCTATGACTCAAACATAAATTATAGATACAGATTACAAAACAGCGCATCGCTCAAGGTGCGATGAGTAGAACATAGATGAAAACATGTGTTTCCACAGATAAATGCAACAACATCAAGTGTTCGAACAAAGTGTATGAATATTTTCGCTCTCTGGAGGTCTGTTGTTGTTGCTCAGCTGGGACAAGACAGCTGGCCTTCGTGCTATGCCATTACCTCAGATCCTCTTATTACAGAGAATCCCAGCAGTAATGGAAGTAGCCCGTCGTCTTGGGCCAGGTAGCTCAACTAGCCCATAAATCAAACTGGTGTTTGGGGAGGTGCGTGAGGCGGGGAAGGTAGTGGTGGAGGTGGGAGGGGGGTGGTTTCAGGGGAAGTGTGTAGGAGAGAAAAGCAGGGTAAAGAGAAGACGGGAGGAGTTTCCTGTGCTTGCTGACAAGTTCGAACGAGGCTTGAGCAAACAGGCTCTATAAGGTGTGAGGAGCTAAGATAGCCAGCAGTAGACTGGTAAGAAGAAAGACAGGTTAGATGGAAGCAGGGAAATGAGGAAAATTCAGGTCAGTGGGAAAAAAGAAGTGGGGCTCTTTAAAGGAAGTATGCTTTGTGCCGAAATGCGGGTCTGACTGTCAGTCTAAACTGACAGTCAGACCCGTTTCACTGAAAAGGGTCTGACTGTCAGTTTAGACTGAAAATGTGTTACCACTGACTGTCACTCTGTCACAGATACACACACACAAAGTGCTCTGTAAGATTTATTTATGATTGACTGTGTTTGGTGTTCAATCAGAACTTCAGCATTAGCTTTTGAGATGAAGACTACAGTGACAAATTGGGCAGTTACATAAAAAGTTACATAAAACAGAAACACCTTAAAAGTTTAGTCAGTCTTTTTAGGTTATTTAATAGAAAAAAGAATGCTGTACTTATAAATATACATTGGTTAGTGTATAACTGATTCTTCCAACAAATGATGCATTCTCATAAACTTAGAATTAATCCATTTAAAATAAATTAATTGATGGACATCACCATTCTACCTAATTGTGGCTAGAGACGGGCCACATTTTTATGCCTTGGAGGCAAATTTTATATCATGTCTGCACCTTGAGACTCAAGATATGAAGGATCATATGTTTTATGTTTTATCATCTGAGACCCCTTCACCAAAGAAGTGAAAACATGAAGGAAAGAGAGAATGCGACCGGCACCTGATGAAATGTCATCTTCCTCCTCACTTCAAGCCCGTGCATAAACACGTTTATTTATTCCCAATATTGTCGCTGTTACTTATTATCAACAGATTTGACATACGGCCCATCTCCCATCTCTGGACAGCTGACATCAAGCGGGCCAAATAGCAACAGCTGGTTATAAGCTAACATTACGCCAGCTAAAGTTGGGCTCAAGTATCCTAAAAATCACACTTTCCCTCAGATAAACAGTTTGATTACATTCTCACATCATATGAGAGTTTATTCTAGAAGTGGAGACCCAGCACATTGACAGCTGAGGTAAACAGTGGACTGACAGCCTACACTCACTTCAGATGAACAGCAGTTTGTGTCCTACAGCGGCCACCATGGCTAGGATTATGGACTTGAACTGAGAGGGGTAAGAAAACAGAACTCAGTTAGCTGCAATCTGAAATCTACTGACATCTACTGGTGAAATTTTGCACACTGTAACTTTTAAAAGGGTAGGAATAAAAAAAAAAAAACACATTATTATATGATGATGACCCATGCACATTAGTGCAATAATTATGCTAGTATCACATACGTCTCCAGTATAACATAATAGTGATACTTATGCTCATGTGCCCATGCATATTATATGCTAAACCGTGGACAATGTCAATATGGTGATATCCATTCAGAAATAATGTTTATAAATCAGTTCAACATGGTATTCAAATTATGAAAAGTTGCAAGGGAATGCATTTAGTTGCACAGGCATTAAATCATTAACCAGATTACTTCATGTCATAAAACCTGAACCTGATGTGAGCACTGGATAAAAAATCAGGGATTAACAAAGTGAAACCTCAACTAGATTTCAAGGCTAAAACAAAATAACATTACCATCACATAGTCACATCAGATAAAAAAATAAAAAAAAAACTTCACTTCACATTATCTCCTCAGCTCACTAACCTCAGTGTTATTCCACTCATTGCAGGTGCAAATTGCTTGGTTGCTCCCAATTTGCATCTTACATCCTAGTGGTTTGTATTGAAATAATTTGTCCAAAACAAATCTTGTGGCATCATAATAATCAAAAGCCACTGTTGGATTTGTTTTATTTGGTGGGGATTTCAGTGATTTGTCTGTATGAAGGGGTTAAATTCCTTGTGGTGATGTTACTGAACAATCCCGCCACTGTCTCCTGGAGTTATGACTGATTGGGTGCTTAATTATGATCCTGTGAAGTAAGGCAGTTGGAATCTTTGTGATCTCTCTGGTTTACGCTGATTAGCTGTTACGATGTTTGATTGCTGCGTAATGAAGTCAGAACTGAAGAGTTAAACGTTTTAAAAACTGCCGTGTCTGCACCGTCTTCTGACAACATGGTATGTGCTGCTTGTAGTCATGAAACATGTTGCGTTTTTATAATGGAATAAATATAATGGAATAAAAAGCTTGCAAGTCAGAATTAACATATCATCTGAAGTGTGTGATCTCATTTGAAGCTCAACAACCAAAGCAACTACAACAGCTACTATCAAAGCATTAACACTGCATGTCTAAGTTGTTGTAGGTGTGTTTCACTGATCGAGTAAGCATGGAAGAATCTGGCAGAGATCTCCTGTTTGCAGGAAATCCAGAGGGAAGCCATTTAGAGAGCTGTATTTATCACTCCCATGAGTAATAACCACCGAGGAAAACACAAGTTGGCACCAAACACAATGGCGCAATTGTTTTTTTCTAGTATACGGGAGGGGGTAAAATGAAGTGCTTTTAATATTCACATACAGTATATCTGTTACCAGTTTGGATTGCAGGCTTCTCCTCCTTTCCAGGAGGGCTTGTTTAGCATTGAGCCCTGGGGGGAACAGGTGGATTTTAGGTGTGTCCCCTTGCTGTGTCTGGACAAACCGACACACACCAGGAGACAACGTTGCAGAATAGATGACATAGTTCAGGTCTTTTTTAATAAGCTTGTAATAGCGCTTTTGTGTTCTAGACCTGCGTCATTTGCATGCCTCATTAGT
This sequence comes from Australoheros facetus, assembly GCA_030220045.1. Classification (NCBI taxonomy): domain Eukaryota; kingdom Metazoa; phylum Chordata; class Actinopteri; order Cichliformes; family Cichlidae; genus Australoheros; species Australoheros facetus. The sequence goes on from JASGAU010367001.1 coordinate 7,138, forward strand.
GGGGAAAAAGGTGATTATGTTCCATCATGCCACCCATTGATGTTTTCTTTGGCCAGGTGATGCTATGTTTGCTTAGCAGGGGTGCCAGTTTCTGCATTTCGGCACAAAGCATTTTGTTTTAGTGCTAATTACACGGCAGGCAAACACAAATGTTTCTTCCTCTCCTCTGTGGGTGACAGTTATTGACAATCGGCCCCGTCTAGCCATAATACGCCAGAGGCGGAGGAATCAACCACTTCCAACATAAACACTGCAGAAAGAGGAGCTTCAAATGTGGTATATTTTACCATGACAACTGTAACTATGTTCAACAAATTAGCTGAAGATTCCCTCGTTGTTTACACACCTTGAAATGACAAGAGGCCTATTTTTTTTTTTAACCAGACTGACAGCAGGAATCCTTCAGATTTGGCAGTTTTTTTCATCACTGTGGCTGTGAATGGGCACAGACACACACTCCAAGTTTAATTTGGATCTTCAGATCTAATGTTTGCACATGTGAGTTTGTGTAAATGAATGTGTGTAATCGCCAGAGGGTCACAGTGTATTTTCAAACAGTTTTTGGCATTAGCAGTATCCAGTAGGATTACAGAGAGCACGTCGAACAATCTGACTGCCGTCAGTTTGGCTTTTCTGGCAGTCATCGTCAGATGTTCATAATCTTCCTTATGCTGTCCATTTGGTGCGTTAGAGTGTGTTAGAGCGTCTGACATGAGGATCAAAGATCGGTAGATTTAGTCAGTCTCTCCCTGTTGAGTGACTCTCAGTCTTGTGTGGAAATGGTTGGAGGGGTCAGTGCCTGCAGGTCACCCATACAGCTATTCCCTCTCTCCTCTGATGCATCCCTCCCTCCATATCTGCATCCAACACTTAGCTGCAGCAGCTTCAAAGGACGCGTCCCGTCACACCCTGCACATCAAAGACACACAGTCAGCATCTGTGCCAATCAAAGTGTGCACATAAGTGAAGGTCCTCATAAGTATTTGTGTAAGTTCCTACTGATGTCACATTGTTAAATGGATGACCTGGTGATAGAGATTTGCCCAGGGCTTTTCAAAGCAGCAACCCCCCCCCTTCTTCTTAAATTAAAAAATAAAATGAAATAAACATCTCCAACCATTAAATTTATGGTCAGTGCTTTAAACCCACAAAGACAACAGGTGTGAGGCAGAGCCAGCAGCAGTCAGCAGATAATATTGGGGAGTTTGCTGAAAGGCATATGTTGGCAAATGGCTAAGCAGTTGGTATTTTAAAAAAGTAAAAGGCATTTAAAATGAACAAATCATCAGGCATTTGGGCTCGCAAGTTTATATTTTAGTGGTGTCATCCTGATTAAATCAATCCAGTGTTTCATTCTGCTGATGGACACAGATTACTGTGTACAGCAGCAGCAGCAAAGCAGATCACAAATTGAAGAAGCTGCAGATGAGCATGCAGTTTGTAAAGTCCAATATGAATGTCATTAATATGAAAGTCTTTCATGTGAACGGGTAAATGTGTCCCAACTTGCATGCCTACATTTTTTTTTTCACAGACCAACAAATGTGGGGTTTTCTGCCCTCTGTTTAACGAGCTGCATGCTGGATATTGGCTTCCAGAAACTGTATTGAAGTAAGAAAAATAAATAGATAAATAATAACTAAATACAATTCTGACAGAAAATAATTTGTCTAACTGCCTCTTAGAACATGTTCTAAACAGGCTGAATAGTGCCACTTTTGCCATTTAACTTTTAAATTTATGGTTCTATTAAGGAAATGATGCAGTAATTCAGCTTCACCCAGCTCCTCCAACTTATAATTTATTATTATTATTATTATTATTATTATTATTATTACAGTTGTTGTTGTTCGGCCTCATCACAGCGGATCATCTGCCTCCATCTCACCCTGTCCCTAGCATCCACTTCTGCCACACCAACCCTGTGCACATCCTCCTTCACTACTCCTGTGTGGTCTTCCTTTTGTTTCCTCCTGCCTGGCAGCTCCATCTTCAACATCTTTTGCCCAGTCTATCCACAAAGTTGAGACGGTGTGGGCATTCGCAGACATGTCTAAACCATCTCAACCTTGTCTCTCTAACTTTGTTTCCAAAACTCTCAAGCCGAGCTGTCGCTCCGACGTACCTCACTGTCACTCCCAAATCTAAGCATCTTCAACTCTGCCACCTCCAGCTCGGGCTCCTGCCTTTTGTAAGTGCCACTCTCTCTCTAAACGATGCATCGTTGCAGGTCTCACTACCATCTTGTAAATCTTCCCTTTCCTGCTTGCTGCTTTCCTTTTGTCACAAACTGTCCCTGACACTTCTCTCCACCCACTCCACTGATAGCACAGATAGTTTCCAGTGTGCATGCATCTTCCATAGCGCTGACAGATCTTTCAAATCCTCTGAATATCTCCAGGCCCTGACACAGACACTGGAAATATCAGACTGTCAGAGAAGCACTGCGAGCTGGTACTGGCCTCAAATCTCACGCTTTAGTAAAATACCAGCTTTCTGTCTTTGGACTCAGGAGTCTGGAAGTTGCTCACATGGGCTGAAGTGCAGGTGGTCCCATATTCTGCCAAAATGATCTGGATCTGGATCAGAATCTGAATCTGAGTAAATTACAGCATCTGAAAACCTCACTTTCTCTGCATGTTCAGACGCGGATTGCGGTCATAGATCATTCTGGCTCTGTGTGTGTGTCTGCGTGCCCATCTTTTTCTTTTTTTTGTTTCTCTCCTTTTTTCACTTACTGTGTTTGTCTTTGTTATCTGTTTTGTTATGTACAGTTTCTCAGTCCTGATGGTGCTCATCCTGCATGTTTTTAACACAATTATCGTTCTTTCATCAAAAAACGATATAAATTTAGTTCTGTTGCAGAACTAAATGATCAGACAAGTTTCTGCCTGTGTCAGCGTGCCAATCTGAGCATTTCACTCAGCTGCAACTAGCAGCTATTTTCATACACAATCCCTTCAAGGACCATCACAAAATGACCGTCACAAAATTTTGCACTTTGCAAAAATGAAAATCCAGCAACAATTTAGTGGTAAAAATAGCTTCAGTTGATCAATTCATCAGTTAATTGTTTTGGTCCACTTCGATCACTGTGTGATTTCTGTTGCAAAAAAAATGCAAAAACAAATGTTCTTTTCACCATGAAAAAAAAGCTTTCATCACCCAGTTTGACCAGAAAAGCTTTAAAATAATTTTGTTCTTTTTCTGTTATTATATTATTTAATTTTTGGGATCACAGAGAACATAAAAAAGGCTTAATTCTCGCTTTTTTCTGTTTAATCTGTGCTAGGGCTTTTGTCACATTTGTTATACTGAGGCACCTATTTCAGGGAGTGTTCTCAACCATGACGGTTTTTTCCCTTTTACGTTTTTTTCCCTTTTCATAATTTGTACATCCCTTGACCTTGATATAATGGAGATTTTTTTTCCGGATATTTTTTGAGTTGAGTTGCTCATTTAGGGATTAATATTGAACCCTTCACTGTAATTACACATATATCCTGCCATATCTTCTTTATGAATGTGTTTCAAGGCACATTTATTTCCTTGTGGGAATGTGAGCTCCTAGTTCTCAATTTTGTGGGACTGTCACACATTCTCACCCTGTTGTCTGGATGTACAAACAAACTGAGAGCTGCACGCAGATGGGGACAAAACCCAGGCTTATGGCTGAGGCGAGGAGGAGTCAGGTGGATCAAGGAGCAATGTGGGAAAGGTGGAATCTCCCACTGATCCTCCTGGGACCAACACCAGGAAGAGAAATGTCAGATTTACAGGATTCAGTGTTCTCCTGGGAAACGTGGAGGTACTGACGCACATTCACACACATTTACTGGGAAAAGATGGTAAATAATTGTAGATATTTGACCGCTGCTGAGAAGACGGTCTTCACACATTCAAAGGCACACATTCATACTCTAACTGGCATGTATGATTATGCAAATGCAAAAGTAATGCATGGTCCTACAGACTGATAAACTGTCAGATTAAAGGAATCAGCTTTTGATGGGAAAATGCAGAGAAACGCATTCACACACACACACACACACATGCACGTACACACACACACACACACACACACACTCATCTGACCCTCAGTTACATCTTTTTTGGAAAATAAGAAGTAATTTTGTGAAAAAAGAAAAAAGGTTTCTAAAGAAATATTAAATGAATTTAAATTAAGATAAATACATGCATCTAGTTAGCACCTGTAATCACCATAACTGTCAATTTTTTGTGATGGTGGCTTTTTTTTTTAACACAAATTTTATTTTTTATTTACATTTTTCAATAATGCATCAACATGAAAAAAAACATTTATTTTATTGTGTGCAGTCTGTTTAATAGTGTGGTGCATCTTTATATGTAAATATGAGAGAAGTTTCATGGGAAAAGAAGCAAAGCATCTAAAAAGTGTAAACAGCTTATGTGACCTTTTTGTAAAGATCCGCAAACCCATTAACTGAAGATTTATTGTCATTAAGTATACACTGCATGAATAAAATTGCCATAATTACTTTTTATGAGTTTGCATCTGAAAAAAAATGATTATATTTTCTCAACTAAAAATATAGGCTCTGTCAAATGGCTTTAGAAGAAATATGACAGTGAGTTACAAAGTGTAGAGATGACAGTCCTGTGGGACCCCGGCCTGCAGTAAGAAGCGAGATTAGAGAGATTACAGTTAAAGAGTATCTCGTCCTGTGGAGCCCCTTCTAAACACCAGCTCCCATCAGATGGGCCTGGTCTGACGGAGGAAACAGAAGAGATTATACATGTTTAACAGTAATCCCCCTCTCCTGGAGTCGTGCCAGCACTGAGCAGAAGACCTCCATTTGACTGGAGAAACAAAGGAAAGCAAGGAGAAAGCCCAGTGTGGAGAGTCCACACTTTTAACAAGATTTACAACTTTCACAAAAGAATGCTGCAGCTCACTGAAAGAATAATTCACATTCCAAAACATGAGCATTTTGTTGTAGAATTCTGTCTCGCTTTATAAAACAGAAAAGAAGATCAGGATTTCATTCCTGACACTTTTCATATCTTAATAATAAATGTTTTTTTGTGCCTTTTATGCTGCCAGGGACAGAGGATGCTATGTGTTGTAGTGGTTCATGGATGGTCACCAACTTATTTGTTAGCAGGTGATCGTTTGTTTGTTTTCATTTTTGCATTAATAAATAACACAGTGAAGTTCAGTTGGCATTTGTAACCAACAGCTGCACCCACAAGGTGTGGTTCTCCTGCAAAATCACTCAAAGAAACACAAAGACACTACAAAAGTTATGGCCTATAGTTATCTTATGTTGCAGACTTACATCTTTGTAAGGTGGAGATCAGATCAGATCAGATCAGATCAGATGCAAAAAGACTGCACAGTGTTGTGGTAGTTAGCAGTGTCTGGGATTGAATTCAGACGGGGGCTTTCCATTAAAGTCCAAAAACATGTGTGGTTTAGGTTAATTGGTGATTCGGTAGGTGTAGGTGTGAATGTTAGAAATACAAGAAAATGGGTTGATGCAAGATCAGTTTTATTTATCTCCAAAGTTGGGAAATTACTGTGTTACAGGAGCCAAAGCATGAAAAACAGCCCGAATTCAATAAAAATAAATGTAATATCACAAAATGAAAGCAATTACACTAAAGACGGCGCTCAATTAAATAGAAAATACAAAACAGTGAGGAGCTCAATAAATTAAAAAGCCCTCACATCACAGTTGAACCCTGGCCACTACATTTAACCTTACAGCATATGGTCACCTGCCCAACCTGTGAGCTACACCAGCACCACAGGAGCTTAAATCTAAATTAAATGCAGGTATGTGGTATGTTTCCACAGCCATTCAACACAGCCACACTCATTTGGATGAGTCAGCTGATGGAGGAATCCCTTCAGTGTGTAGATTCAAACTGGGGTCAGACGGCAACAGCGAGGATGTCTTCCCTCAGCAAGTAATATGGATGCATTCCAAGAGCCAACATTTCAATATTCAGGCCAGAGAAACGATCCTTCACACGTCCAAAATTACATCACAATTGCAGCCAGTGCGATCCCGTCACATTTCCTTATATTCGAGGTCATGTGTAAGTCTGCATTCAGATTGTGGTGTCTTTCATTCAGAGGTCAGTCAGATTTTTCCAAGTGATGTTGACAGTTTGTTTGCACTGTACACATGCAGTTTTCCTTTGTGTGTTTCCTGTTATCTATGAAACCATACAAGAGATTTTCAATCAGCTTCTATATATAATGAAACAAACTGCGGTTTGTGTTGAACATCGACTCAAATGAAAGTGGACCCTTTCACATTTCTCTCATACAACATAAGTATGACTAAGTAAGTAAGTATGACTCCAGTAAACATGAAAAATGAAAAAGAGGTCACTTTTGCGGTAAACATAGTAAGAAACAAACTTTTTTTTGTTTCATTTCTTTTCCATATCTGTGTCTTGGTTTCGGTGTGTCTGAAGGGCCTGTAAGTCAGCCGCTAAACAAAGCATAACATCAACACTGTGTGTTTACCATATGGCTTTATTGTATGTGACACATGTGAGAGATTTAAAGTTACTGGACTGTTTCCTGCTTTAAAGATCCATCCTGTAGTATCTGAACTTTTAAATTCTCCTAATGAATCACAGCCTTTGACTTGCACTAGAGTTGAAAAGCCAGCTTGTTCTCACATGCTAAACAGCAACAACAATAAAAATAATAATAATCTGTTTAAAAACAGAGATTATGAATCTTTCCGAGGCCTGTTAATCACCTTGAAATTGATAGTTTCTGATTCTGTGCTTCCCATAAGATGTAAGCTTGTCCTGAATATATCTATCACAAGCAGTTTCAGTACTGTAAGACAGATTTAGTCATAGCATTTTATTCTGCTTTCTATTTGTATTTGTAAAGTGCAGTTGCGTAATGTTGTCTGTTTGTTTCAAAGTTTTTGAAAAAATAATAAAGTTCAAACGCTGAAAGAAAATAACATGCTATCTATTAAGCCAATAGCAAGGAGAGATCAAAGACATAAACAGATCGTCAGACTGACTGGATGACTGATTGATTGAAAGAAAAGGCTGCCAGACAGACTGACAGGCACGCTGAGTCAGTGTCTGAGAATGAGAGACGGAGGTGGAACGAGCAAAGCAAGGGAGGCAGAGAGAGAGAGAGAATAATGAAACATTAGAAAACATAAAGTTGAAAATGACTCTGTTAATTTACCTCTGATAACTGGTTCAGTGCCAGACCACACACATGGATGATCAGATATAGATGTCCACACACACACACACACACACTCACTCACACACTGCATACCTGGATGGGTGGGCTTGGTTGCTCGAGGCTACAGTTGTAGTTCTAATTCGTCTCCATCGCAACAACAACAATTCTTGGGTGACAATCAAAATCCCGGGACAGTTCTTCAAACCTGATTAAAGCCTAATAATCCGTTTATTCTACGATAGCCCACGCCGTGAATCAATAAATATGTGAAAACATTAAATTAATTGCATTAAATCTATTAAATGTGTAATATTCAAATCATGTGGTGATTTTTTTTTATTCATTTGCTGTTGTTACTCACAGATTCTGCAGATATACCAAACCTTTCTATAGCTAAATTAACTCATCATCATCCAAGCTGGGTAGTCAGTTTTAACCTGTAATTTCTAACTATTATATCCTTCCTAACTTGTAATTGGGAGAATATGACTCATGATTTAATTGGTGAGGAGCAGGAAAATATTATAAGGAGAAAAAAAATATTCCTCCATGCACGCTATTCCCCCACTTTACAGTAATGAAACCACGTGATCTCTCTCCGGTCAGATCCCTAAGACATTAGGAAAAGAAACTCTTAGTGAGCATTTGTAAGCACTTTAATTACCATAATAGGTCTATTTCAGAGAAAATGGCCTTAATGATATAAAATTGTCATCCTGTTCAGTCAATAGACACTAACATTTTGGATATGGCAAGACATTTGCTCATGTAATTTACTGTTTAACATTCATTAGAGTTACTGTAACTGCTTCAGAACCTAAAATGAACACTTAGTAACACATTCACTCTTCAGGCCAAATGTTTTTCATCCTCGTTCATGAGCTCCTCTGCTTCACTGAAAGATGTAGTTCTTTCTTGTGCCTGCAGAGGGCAGTGCAGGTCTAGAGTTGTTGTCTGGGATTCAGAAAGTGTAACACAATAAACTGCATCACACTAGAAGTAACTGTGTAGCTTGTTTCTCTTTTTGTGTGTGTGTGTGGGGGGGTAGACAGTTGTTGTGGGGGAGGTTGTTTGTTTTTTTATTCCATGTGTAGTGTTACATAAGCAATGCACAATATGGAATATACTCACACATAGGCAATACAAAGCAGATCACCAGAATGTGCAAAAATGTCAAATTGGTGTGCAAGAAGGCAGCAAATCCAGTTTTTATTACTATCAAAAACTCAATTAATATTGTTTCTAATGTTTTACCTTTTCAAGTAGACGGCACTGAAAATCTAAACTCTACGAACTGCAGACCCCTATTCCAAAAAAAATGTGTAATGTAAATAGGCCCTGCAACAGGCTGGTGACCTGTACAGGGTGTACCCTTCCTCTCCATTTTGCATTTGATGGAAGCAACATATCTAAGAAAGAAAATGTGACAGGGGGGAACAAAAGGCTAGAAAAGTGTTGTTATCAATAAGGTTATCTGGAAACAGGTCAGTAACATTATTGTGTATAAAAACAGCTTCTTAGAGCAGCAGAGTTTCTCAGAAGATGGGCAGAAGTTCACCAATCCACTAAAAGCTACAAAAAACAGTTTGAATATTGCATTATCTGCAGCAGCTAGAATTCTCTGTCAGATCTCCTAAAAGTCCAACAACTGCTCTCCTCAGTTCTCAGACATCTACAGACTGTTGTTAAAATAAAAGAGGATGCCTCACAGCGGTAAACATGGCCCTGTCTGACTTTATTGAGACTTGTTACTGCTATCAAATTCAAAATGACTGAAAATGACTTTTCTATGCTCTGTTGTGAATGAAATATGAGTTTATGAGATATGAAAATCATTGCATTGTTTTTATTTACATTTACATCACACTGAACAAGAAAGCCATTAATATAGTTTTCAGTTTTATATATAAATTTTTTTTTAATATTTTTATATATTAATATAGATTTCAGTCTCATCCCGTCATAAAGTTTGGAAATACTTCCTCTATAAGAAATGTCTAATGGGATCATACTGAGTGATGATAAATATGTAACCGTTTGAAGAGCAGATGGTGTCTAACGCCCAAACTTACAAAGCTATACTGCTACAGTTGCAATCACAAAATAATTACTATTACAGTAGATGAATGTGGAAGAGAGGATAAATATATATACATGTATGGTACATGGTGTAAATATTTGTCCATTGATTATTTGTCCTTGGTTATGCATAAGTTTTTATGTGTTTTTCCATTTCTCTTTTTCAATGGAGTGCAGAGAAATATGACAGACCAATGAAGACCACAGGCACAGGCCGGTGGCTACAGGGAAGTGATGCATAATAAGGTCGACAGGACACACACTACAAACTAATTACAAGGTGCTAAAGACCTCTGCTGTAACAAAACAACCTCAGTGTATTCCCTGGATAAAATGTTCAACTTCTAAATCTCTCTGTCTCCTCCCTGAATATAATCCGCCAACCAGAAACGTTCCCAGACAGCAGAATTTCTTTACAAGTTCACAGCAGGATTATTCTGTCCAAACTCCACCCAGCAGGAGTTTTAGCTAAACAACACCTTGTCAGAGCTACAGTCAGCCGCTCGGCTTAGCATTCTGTGCAAGAAAGCCAGTCAGTATGGACAATTATGTAAAGAAAGCAAATAAAGAAAACTGGAAATATGAGTGTGATGGTAAAATTCAGGATTCAATATTTTATTGCCATGTCACTGGTAGGAATTTGCCCCAGTGGGCCCATGACTGACAACAAACAATCACAGCAAAACACCTAATTATATTTGATATATACTGGAATTTGTTAACAAAACTGCAATTAGTTCTCTTTGTCTGCTCATACGCAGTACACAAACCTCTTTGTCAGATGACATCCTGATGTGAACCATGTGTTGACAAAGACGCATCTAAGGGATTGTGCTTCTGCTGATTTTAGAGCTTCATAAGCTGCGTCATACTTCACACAAAGACACGAGTACATATTACTCCAAGTGGCTTTTACTGTAAATAGCAATATTACATTCCTCAATGTCATTCCCATTTTAGCATGTTATCAATCCATGGTCACCTTTTTAATAAAGTTTGGAGTACAGTATATTTCCTTTGGTGCTGATGGTACAGCGCTGGCTTACCATGTTGATGGGTAAAAAAAGTACTGGAAAAGGCTGGACTATCATTCCAAACACAGCTTAGCCAAGTGAAGACACAACAGAGGTTTTTAATCGAATGCAGCACTGCTCGGCACGCCAGCGCATTTCATAAATGTCAGAGTTGAGAAACAAAGTTTTAAATCATAAAACCGTCCCCAAACCTACAAAAACGCTTCATCCATTTTGTTCCCCACTTATATTTTGCAATAATTTGCCTCTCTATATATGATTTCCTTGGTAAGGACATTAATTAGGAATTGCGTCTTCCTGCAGCGTTTGAAGTGCTAAAGCTTTGCACATATTTTTAACATGTGCTGGAATTTCTGTCTCAATAAATGCTTTACATTAAATTTTCTTATACATATTTACTGTGGAGTGTAAGCCCACACAAATCTGAGTAACTTAATATAACTTGTGTTTTTAAGAACATAGCACCATAAGTGAAAAAATAAACATCTCTTATTGTGTGATGGATATCTTCTGGACATAAAGACCCACCCAATAATATAAGCAAGTGTCAGGAAAAGTCACACAGATAGAAATTTCAAGCAAAACATGTAATGAGATAAAGACCTCAAGAACATGTTTTATGTTTTCCTGTTTTTCATGGCAGGAAACAGGGAATGGGAGGATTGTGCGACTCCCACTTCTGTTTGCGTAATATTGTCTTCCTCGGTTCCAAGCGACAACCTTTAAAAACTGCACACACGCTGGTTTAGCGTTAGTTTAAAAACGACATCATGGCGTCAAAGGTACTCGTGGGTGCTGCTATTTTTGTTGTTGCCTTCATTTCAAAAAGTAAGTTTGTGCTGGTTTGTCCATTTTTTTTTTTTGTTGCATCATTTAAAATGTTATTATTGTATTAGTAAAATTTTGTTGCAAACTTGGACAAGTGAATATGTAAAAGAAAAATAAGTATCATATTTTTTCTTCACCTCAGGTGTGGGCATAATTGGTGGCAGAGAGGCAGCGCCACATTCTCGGCCCTACATGGCTTCCATCCAGGTACCAGAAGGCGAGAATCTGAAACATGAATGTGGAGGCTTTGTGGTTGCAGATCAGTGGGTGATGACTGCAGTGCACTGTCTACCTACTGGGTGAGGAAACTTTTTTTTTTTTTTTTACATCATGACAAATGCATGGAAAAAATAAAGTGCAAGATCAGAATAACATTAGCAGAATATTTTCTGTTTGGAGCTGCTGCTGTCTAGATTGTGCTCATGTTTGAATTCGCTAATCTCTCATGTGTTTGTTCTAGTTTTGTTCTTGAGTTTGCTCATTAAAAGCACGCAGAGCATATAGAATTTTATTTTATTTAATAGATAATGGTATGTCTTGTGGACTGTTCAATACTGTTATATTATTGTGCTCTTTCCATAGACCAAATGGAAGGAAGATAGTGTTGGGTGTCCATTCTCTGAGTGAACCTGAAGAAACAAAGCAAATCTTTGACATTTTGGAACTTCACAATCACCCAGACTTCAACCCGAATAATTATGATAATGACATTGCTTTAATTAAGGTAAATGAATATTTTTGTTTTGCAGTTTTACTGTCTGGAGAGTAATTTAAATGATGAATAAAAAGAGTCTAATAAAAAGTAAACCAAAACAGTGATATATTTAGAATGATCATCTATTGGGTTGGGTTTTTTTTGCAGCTGGATCGTCCATTTAACATTTCTGAAGCGGTTAAATCGGTGGAATTTCTGCGTGCCGGAGGCACAAACCCCGTCACCGGTGTAGAGGTCGAGACGGCTGGCTGGGGGTCGGTAGACAATCTGGGACTCAGACCAGACAAGCTCAAAGAGGTGGTCGTTGAGGTGATCAGCTCGGGTCGGTGCAGACGCAGCGACTACTTTGGTAGAAAGTTCACCACTAACATGATATGTGCACACAAAGTCTGCCCAGACCCCTGTGACCAACCACATAAGAATGAAGACAGCTGTGATGTAAGTTTTTGTTCCTTTTATTCAACTAAATATGAATGGTAAAATGAAGGCAGTCGTCAGACACGTGGATTAGATAGCATTAATTATGCTAAACTGGATTATTTCTCTTTTTTTTAGCTGACAGATGCAGTTTTAATTGTTGTGATTTTCTTTCTGCTTCTTTTCTGTTACCTTTCAGGGGGACTCTGGAGGTCCACTGCTCTACAATGGCACTGTGGTGGGCATCACCTCCAATGGAGGAAAAAAGTGTGGCCAAACAAAAAAGCCTGGAATTTATACCATCATCTCTCACTACACTGAGTGGATTGACAACACCATGGGCCTGCAGCCAGCTCAAACACAAGACCAGAGCCAATGAAAGCAGACATTACAAACTTTTTAGCTACGGCTGACTGTTTCTTTCTGATTTATAATTAATGCATGTCTGTAGGACTAGATTTCAAGCATATGACAAACGTACCACAAAAATATATGCGAAAGCATCTTCTTCTTCTTCCTCTTTCGGCTGCTCCCTTTAGGGGTCGCCGCAGCAGGGCATCTGCCACCATTTCATCCTTAGCATCATAATAACAATGTATTTCACATAATTTTAGCACATAGCTGTTTAAAGGAATTAATAAAATACTTCATCTCAGTCTCGTTCCATACCTGTCTTATGTTCTTCAGCACCTTGTAGAAAAAGCATCAGATGTGATATATATTAGAAAAAAAACATCAATATAAAGCTTATATAAGACTGCTGGTCCGAGTGCAAAGAAACAATATGGATCATACTAAATGAAAATGCAGTTAAAAGACAAAATGTATGAGTTAGAATGCAATCTAAACAAAATCTAAATGCTAAATCTAAACAATTTATGCATCAATGTTGTGATATTTATACATACGGGTCAGCTTGTTCGCAAGTGGATACATTTGTACAACTGGCCTCAAGGATCTAAGTCTTAGGCAATCAAGATATCGACAAACAAATCGCATAAACTTGTCAGTCTTCATACCAGTGATGAGGAAGTCCAAAAGCAACTAAAAAGAGCAGCTGTAATTTTTCTTTTCCACCTTCCACTAGTCTGTGCAGAGACATAGGTGATGTAGTAGGAGACGTAGTTCTTGATGTGCTCCCCTGATTTGTTTGGCTTGATAAAACCCGCACCATCACCACTACCATTTTGTTCAAGTGACATTGCCCACTTTGTTAGGATTTTCTTTTCTTTTACAAGTCATTTAAAGGTATTTAAAGCAAAGTCTCTTTAAGTGCAAATGTTTTAGGTCTTAGGAGTACTTACCAAGACAATTTTCTGCAAGTGATCCAGCCTTCAAAAGCAAACCATGCTACCACACAAGCACCAATAAAAGCAACAAATCTGGACAGTAATCGAATCCAATTCAAAACACGTACACTTGCAGCTCATTCCTCATAGCTGAATCGGCACTTTTTACCAAATGCTCCAAACAGGAAGCTTCAGAGAGGTGCAGGGCTGCAGAGTGTATGAGATTGTACAACATTGTACTGGTATGCAGTGTTCCCCTTTTATGACAGAATAGAAATTAATTCTCTCTTAATAAGTAGCTCCCTTCCAGTGCCCCTTCCTTCCACTCTTCAATCACTTTGTTTCTTTCTCGCAGCTCCTGCAAAGAAAATATCTTCACTGAGTAGGAGTGTCCTCCATGTGAAGCAATCAGTTTATTGATTCCTGACAGCGGATCTTTCACTTAAGGATAGCTCAAAGCTTTCTGGGATTTTGTAATGTTCAGCTCATAATAACGGCTCCCACACCTCCTTATAAGCTCTTGCAGGGTTGAATGAGCTCCAGCAACATTTTCTGAGGCCTGTACTAGTTGCTGTCAAATTGAACAAACAAGATGGTGATGTGCTCTGCAAATTCTCGTCCAAAGACCTTCTGGACCTGTCCAAGCATCCCACACTCTCCCTGGGTGAAGTGTCCTACCTGGAGCACCAGCAGGAAGACATGGGGTCCAGAAGGTCCAGAAGGTCCAGGTAAAGCCAGAGCCTGGCAGTCCTTCACCAGCTCTACATTCTCCACCCTGGCTTCATTCCACAGCTCAAGGGTGTCCACAAGTATGAGCCGCCTCCCTGCTGCAAACACCTCCTTTTTCTCACAAGACACGGTTGGTAGGGCCGGTTCGTGAGTGGACCCATTAACTAAGTACTGGTAACCTGCTCTCTCTAGGATTAGCTTTAGAGCAGAAGACTGAGAGACCCAGCAAGATGACAGAGATATTGTTCTTTTTATCATCTGACAGCCAAAAAAATAAAAGAAACTGACAGAAAGCATCTACACAGAGATTAGAACATAGAAAGTTTATGAAAATGTTGAAAATGTGAATACCACACTAGCTACTGACCCTTGTCAGGAAGTATCCCTACTGATTGGAAATCGGCCATGACATTTCCACTTTTCAAAGGTGGTTCTGGCTCAGACGGCTGAGACACTTTCTTGTTTTAAAGGCTATCCTGTCTGACCTTCAGTCTAGTTTTCGTGTTGGACATGGGTGTATGACCCCCGTCACAAAGGTCCTTGATGACATTACAGCATTAGACAGCAAGCAGACCTGCATAGCTGCCTTCATCGAGCTGACCATGTCCAACAGTTGAAAATAGAAAACATCTTGTCAGAATCATTAACCAACCCAAAGGTGTGCCTCAGGGCTCCATCTTGGGACCAACCCTGTACTCCATCTACATTAACGATGTAGCCAAAGCTGCTGGCAGTTCCCAAATCTATCTATACGCTGATGACACCATCCTATATTCCGTTGGCCCTTCACTCCATTCTGCAGTATCTACTCTTCAGTCATCATCACCTCTGTAGAGCAGTCCTTTCACAGTCTCCAATGGCATGACTTTAGAATATGTTAAATCTTCATCTACAAAATGGCATCAAGCACTGCTCTCAGAAAGCTGGACGCTCTTCAGCACTCAGCTATCTGCTTTACCACTAATGCGCCTTTCCACACTCATCACTGTGACCTCTATAAACTGGTGGGCTGGCCCTCCCTTCATACCCGGCAGCTCCCTCACTGGTTTCACTTCATCTATAAGACAATCCTGGGGAAGACACCACCTTATCTGTTGTCTCTTCTTCATGTAGCCTATGATAAATATCGTACAAGGTCAAGTGAATACATCAATACATACTTTATTGATCCCGCAAGGGAAATTATGCTACAGCAGCAAGAAAATAGTACAATCCACAATAAATAACAAGAGTAGAAATGCCACAGGCACAGAGTGAAAAACTATACATATACAACAGTGATAAAAACAAAACAAATAAAATATATAAATGTAGGTAAAGAAGAGTAATAGTAAGACTGACATTTTGTATTAAGAATTTGCATTAATAAATAATATATACACTATGAATCTGAATATGTACACTAGGAATCTGAAAGCCAGCTGCAAGAAGATATAATAGGGAGACGTGTGTGGGAAGAAGAGTTATTACACAGTTTTACAGAGAACGGTAGGAATGATTTCCTGAAGCGTTCCTTATGGCGGCGGGGTTGAATCAGACTGATGAAATGCCTGGAACACTTTACAAAGAACCCTCAAACTTGCAACTTTAACATCTCGTACTACTTTTAAGCTTAAAATTGAACAGATTATAGATGACTGTTGCTCTTGCTGATCACCCCGGCTCACACTAACATACACGTGCGCACACACACTACTTTCCCCTCTCTCCCTTTAATGCTGACTCACCTATTCTTCTTCTCGCTCCCGCTTCTTATTCGGTTCTCATTATTTACATTCTAGCTCCATGTTAATCTGTGACTTTTCTTTTATCCTAGGCATGTTTACATTTTTATGTTTATGTGTATCTATGCGTCATGGACCTATTTTTATTGGGGTCTCTCGGCCAGGTCATGTTTGTAAATGAGAAGTGGTTCTCAAACATTTCACCTGGTAAAATAAAGGTTTAAAAAAAAAAGTAATATAATATCTAAAACAAAATTCAAATTAGAAGAAGATATAGTGATTCTTAAGTGGTGCGCATATGATACACAGTTTACACCAAATAAGTTAGATACAAGATTTAAGGAATGGACATATAAAGGACTAACAGCAAGATAATGAAGGGAAAAACACCATTAAGTTTTGAAATACTTAAAGAAAAATACTCATTAGAAACACAGGATTTCTACTGCTACCTGCAGATGAGACACTTTGTCAGTGAAAAAATAAAAAGGATATCAGAATCAAGCAAACAGCTGCTGGATCTGTTTAAAAGAGCGTATAATTCAAACAAAGACAGAGGTATTATATCAGGATTATATAAAGGGCTTAGGAACATGAAAACACATTCAACCATCTATATAAAAACAAAATGGGAAA
>JASGAU010367004.1:0-20807 GCA_030220045.1 Australoheros facetus
GTGTGTGTGTGTGTGTGTGTGTGTGTGTGTGTGTGTGTGTGTGTAAAACACAGTGACAGTGGAGGCTCTCTTATGGTATGTGGCTGCATTTCAGCGAGTGGTGTTGGGGATCTTTTCAAAATTGCCAGTATCATGAATGCAGAGAAGAACTGTCAGCTTTTAATCCACCATACAATACCATCTAGAAAGTATCTGATTGGCAACAGCTACAATTTTCAGCATGGTAATAATCCCAAACACACTGCCAATGCAGTAAAAGCATACCTGGATAGAGAAACACACAATGGAACATTATCAATCATGCATTGGCCTCCCCAGAGTCCTGAGTGTTATTGAAGCAGTGTGGGATCATCTTCACAGAAAACAGAACAAAAGGCATCCAACTTCCAAAGAAGAGCTTTGAATGTCCTTCAAGAAGCCTGGAAAACTATTCCTGAAGTCTATATAAAGAAATTACAAGAAAGCTGCCTAGGAGAGTTCAGGCTATGATGAAGAATAAAGGTGGTTATACCAAATATTGATTTTCGAGCTTGTTAAAATTGTACAGTCTGTGTTTGCCTTACATACTGTATTTCCATTTATGTTTGCACATTTCAGTACATCACTGCAGCTTTTTCCCATTTTCTTAGCCAAATATCAATAAATGAGGGGTGTAACTGAGACTTTTGCACAGTGCTCTATGCACTGGATATCCTACATGTCACGCCGAACATTGAATACTGCTTTCTGCAGTTTTGCCCAGAATGTGCCTAGGTGTTAAAACAACTATACATAATCCATGATGAAATATTTTCCAGCATTGCTTTATCTTGTGTCTACTTTGTATTTATAGGTGCAGAAAAAAGCAGACAAGATTGGTGAAGATCTTTTAAGTGAAACTAGTGAAAGCAAAGGCATATGGGAGTCCATAGCAAGGTGTGTAATCTCCTCTTCAAATACAGCTTTTATTTGGTTGGCTTTTGGAGGTTTAAAGCCCTCCTCCAGCTGACAGGCAGTAACAGCTGTGAACTCATTGATGGATTGATAGATGTGCTGATGCACCTTCCATTTGTCAATTATACATTGCGGTTTCAGGAGATCTTACTCCTCCCCTGGATCCAGACTGCAATATTATGCTGTAAGATCTAGTCTTGCAAAAAATATGTGCTTCTGTAGGTATGTGTGTGTATTTGTGTGTTTCCCCCAATCCTTCCTAACTGTGTGATCCTGTCTCCTTGCTTAATGCTTGCTGTGTGAAGTGTTTGGAGCACTTTTGAGAAAAGGTAGGCAGTTTTGCTAGAAACCATTTAACACCTAATACCTCTTCGTCATACTCATTAGCATGCAGTGTTTATTGGTTGCTTTCAGTTGTTGTGCTACTCTCAAAAGTATTGTAATGAATGGGAATCAGACTTGATATTCTATTCTAATGGTAATACTGTAGAGAGATTTTTTTTGCATTTGTTTATTCATGTAGTGATTTTTAGAACATCAGCAACACTAGAGGTAGTGTTTGTGTTCATGCATAGGCTCATCAGCTTTTTTTATAAGGTACTATGTTCATTTACATATGTTCATTTACATATATCTGTACACAGTTATATGTGTAGCAGTAATGCTGCTTCAGAAAAGATAGTCAAAAGCTGTGCTACTGGATTCATCATGAATCTTATTTTGTTAACATAAGTAACAAAAACTTATTCCTTAAAAACTGGTTCTGGGAATATGCATTGTCACCTGTCTTTTGGAAGCGCACCAGATCTGGAACCATATTCTGAAATTGCGCATTATGAAATGTATAAGCTCCATGTAAAGATACTTACAAACCCCTGGCTAAGCAGCTTCATGCTGGGGGTTGGAGAACAAGAAAAATACTTGTATAAATTTCATGTTGGACACCTGTTCAGTGTGTTTGCACTTACTTCACCCTCTGATTAAGGCACTGGACAAGCTGGTATATAGGGACTGAAGTTCAGCTGGTGCAACTTGAGCAAGGGTTTGGTAGGAAGAAACAGCTTGTTTGAAGTCAACCTTTGTACTGTTTTGTTCATGAGTTTGTGTGCTCCTGCGTCTCACTATATCATAGCATTCATGTCTGTATGTACCCTATTTCCTCCTCAACAAAACTTTACACAAACATTGTCACACATACAGCAATTATTAACATCTATATTTAAAAAAAATATATATATTAATCACTAATCATTCCTGCACAGGAATAAGCCCTAAGCACAAGCTTGATAGAGGTTAGGGTCTACCACACCAAGCATGACCATAGGTGCTGGCTGTGTAGAGATCCCCCTGAGACAAGGGTGCAAGATGCCAACAGGCAGGGCAGGGCAGGGCAACTTCTGAGAAGCAACTTCTGGAAAGACAGTAGGAGAGCGGGAAGCCATAAAGCTAAAAGGGGAAGTCTCAGCTTCAGCTTTGTTACTTAGGTCGAGTTCTTAGTAATGCCACGGTGCTGGATCTGGTATGCCTGGAACCTCACATTCAGCAGAAGTGGACTCTATTTTTTTGTAGAGTTGCAGAGTGCTTATCACGTCTAAATATCGTTTGTGGGCAGTGAAGGCCTGAACATGTATACTGGGTTGTTTTTATATATCAGGTGTGGCTGGATGGTGCCATAAGCAAGTAGTTGCAGTCAGAGCTCTAACTGCAGTACCATCAAACGATCATGTCCTTGATGTTTGTACTCTCAGGGATGGGAGAGGTGCTTAGAGTAGGATCACTGCTGCTAAATAAATGAACAGATTGAACTGGATGGATTCTTAAGACCATTTGCAAACGTGCTTGTATTTAATTTCCCATGGTGGGCTTATACGTAAGTAATAAAAATACTCATAGCATTAAAATGTTAATAAAAGATGGTTTCTTTGAAAAAGAAATATAGCTCCTTAAGTGCCTGTAATGTATATATCTACAACTAAAATTTAGTTGCATTTGTAGAGGCGAGTGCTCTTTTCTGGACTGATTCCAGTGTATCAGTCCAGTCCGGTCTCAAGCCTGTTAGAAGCCCGTTGTCCATAAAAGGGGATCTCTCTTCTCATTAACATCATGCAGCCAAGAGTAAAAAAAAAAAAACAGTCTGAAACCAAAAATTAAGAGCAGGCTAAAGCCTGAAGTTTTGGCCAACAGGGTTTACTTGTACATATATTGAACTGATCATTTGACACTGTAGGTATGTTTAAAGTGAATATCCACCATTGTAATAATATACAGTCAGGTCCACAAGTATTTGGACAGTTACACAATTTTTTTAAAATCTTGCCTCTGCACCACCATTTCTAAATAAAGATGTGACTAAAGTGCAGCTTTAATTCAAGGGGTATGACAAAAGTATTGTATTAACCGTTTAAAATTTAAAACCATTTCATACATAATTCCCCATTTCAGAGAGTCAAAAGCAATTGGACAGTTGACTGACAAGCAGTTTAATTACTAAGTGAGCCCTTTTAGCTTATTATTCCATGAAAAATTAAGCAGATTAACCATCTGGAGTTGATTCACAGTGTTGAATTTACATTTAATGGCCATTCACTGGAACTCTCAAAATGAGGTCCAGAGAGAAAAATCCCTTCAGAACATCTAACCAAAGAGCGCTCACTCTAGAGGAGGTCAACATATCACTTCAACGTCTACAATCAAGAGACATCTTCATGAATGTAAATACAGGTGGTTTACACTAAAAAACAGGAAGGGCAAATTAGACTTTGCCACAAAACATCTAAAAGATCCTGCATTCAAGACCAACTTGTACCAGAATGACAGGAAGAGAAAAGTATGGAGAATGAAAGAAACAGCTCATGATCCAAAGCACACCATATCTGTCTAACATGGCAGTGTTATAGCATGGGCATATATGGCTGCCAGTGAAGCCAGGCCACTAGTGTTTATTGATGATGTGACTGCTGATTGAAGTAGCAGAATGAATTGTGAAATGCACAGGGCTATACCCTCTGCTCTGATTCAACCAAATGCTGCAAAGGCGATCAGGCTGTATTTCACAGCACAAATGGATAACGACCCAAAGCATACTGCAAAAGCAACCCAATATTTCTCAAGGAAAAGAAATGAGATGTTCTTCAATGGCCAAGTCAGTCTCAGCCCAATAGAATAGCTTTTCGGTTACTGAAGACAGAAAGACCCACAAACAAGAAGCAACTGAAGGCATTTATTTAATAGGAGGTATTATAAAGTTAACATCTGAACATTTCAGCAAAGACATTGCAATTTGTGATCTTAAAAGAAAAATAGTTGGTTTAAAGGTAACAGTGACCTTAAAGCCATTACTTCATTACTTTGTATCCTCAGAATAGTTTGAGAGATTGATTGTAAAAAGCAGGAGTGAAGGCCATGTTTTTTCCAGCACTTCCAAAGAAACTGTGAGATGAATTCATGTCAGCAAGCATCACTGAGTCTAACAGAGTAACAGAGTTGGTGATCGTGTTTAAAGGTAGCTCTCTGTAGAGCAATGACGGGACTGCAAATGGGGTTTTGCCTTCACATTTTTGTTGCATATTCTTTTGTTTCTTTTTCTCATTTTGCTGTCTCTGGCCTTTGTCTCTGGTTTAGAAAAAAATTAAGTCACTGTTTCTACTCACCCTGAAGAATTTAGCAGGTTTAGTGTTCATTATGCTGCTCTTTGAAATATGAAGCATCTGGGCCACTTGGGGTGTGAGAGAGCAGCAGCTGTTACCTCAGGGAGGTGTTCAGGTTTTGGGTGAAGGGTGCTGTAAAAAGTGCATTTCATTGTTTTTCTAAACTGAATCCAGATATCTGGAAAAGAAAGTATTGTCTATGTGTTTATTTACCGAAATCTTTGCAGTTATTAGGGTGGTTTATTAAATAAGGCAAAAGTAAACGAACAGATTCTCCACAGTAGAGAAACTGAATGTCATTTTTCACCTCCCATGGTGTGTTGTGTGTGTATATAGGTGTGTTAATTGCTACAGTGGGGGCAATGAGGGACTCAGTAAATAGTCTAGAATGACCCTGTTCGATCTATAGAATTGGAGGGCAAACAGAAGTAGAGTTTTGTCCAGTTGGTGTTGTCCACAGCTCAGGATTTATACAGAGCTTTATGGACCCTTCCAGAGGTCCAGATTATCTTGGGGTGAGTCAGCCAAGCAGGTTCTCACCTGACCCTCTAAAGCTGCTTATCTTGGGAACCCTGTTGTTGTGCTGGAGGCCCTTCATAATGGCCGGCTTAGTCATGGCAGGCAGTCGGCTTCCCCAGATCCCACCGATGTGTGGTAACTACCCAGAAGCCAACTGTTCAACTATCAAGAGTCAAGAAGGAAGAGTGCAGGCTAGAGTTCAGAACTACAGATTTAAAAAAAATAAAAATAATAAAGGATTGTTACGGGCCATCACTGAGTTTGTGTTTCGTGGGTATATCTTGCTTATCGGTTAGATGTGTGCCAGAGAGTTGGTTTTAGAGGACATGTAGGAACAAACAGTATTCTCCCTTCACACCTCCCTCTCACTCACTGGTGTCTTCCTGAAGCCTGGGGGCTGAGGCAGTGGTTGTGATTGAGTGTGGGAGAGACACTCCTTCCCTCATCAGCAGTCTATTACGGACAAGGACACAGTTTGACTGCAGACTCATCTAGCCTCCAGCACAAGTCCTGATTTCTGTCTGCTAGATGTGCCTTGCATCATGAACCACTGCTCTTTAGTAGCAGTTAGGGTATGTTGATGCATTCCCAAGTGTGGAGAGTGTCCTTACTTTGGATTTTTCCTGCATTTGTGCTCTTATCTCAGCATATAAATATTTAAGCTAATGGATTATTATCTGTTATTTTACATTTATCTTAATTAAAAGGTAACATTTGTCTAACAGGTAATATGCTGACATGCTTGGGATTATCTTCATATGGGTGTTCTTGGCATCTGTGTTTAGAATTTAGGCAGCTCAGTGTACAATCCTGTGGAAGCTGAGTCTCAGTGAATTATCACCATTTAATATTTTCTTCAGTTTAACTAGTGAAGGCACGCCCACATTAATCTATAAAACCACCCTGTTCTTCTGTCTTCACATTTGAGAAACCACAGGTAGTTTTTTTTTTCCTTCTAATAATTGTTGATACATTTTCCATAGTTCCATAGTTAGTTTTCTACTTGCAAAATTGTTTTTGCTTCAAAGCCCGATCTTAGCCAGCTTTAGTGGTTATTTCTGAATAGAATAGAATGCCTTTATTGCCATTATACAGAATGTACAATGAGATTGGAGTTGCCGCATATCAAGAGGGTCCTGGGTTTGAGCCCAAGGAAAAGTTTATTTGTTGTGGAGTTTTTCTTGCGCTTGTGCTGGCTTTCTCTGGGAGATCTGATTTCTTCTGCCAAGCCAAACAATGCTGCCATGTATTTGTGTATTCTAGAAGATTCTGGAGGATAATTCTAATCAAATTTACAAAAAATGTGGCTAAAACACATATACTGCAAGACCTGCAGTCTTAAATATGAAATAAACTGGGAAAAAATGAGCTGTTGTAGGTAAGTCTGCATGTCTCAATGGAATATATGTCTCTCCTCAGGAAAAGCTGCCACAGACTTTCTACATTATTACCATGAAGAAGAGTATTGCTTTTAAAGAGGATAATGAGCTACGATGTGATTGGCTTGATTTTTAACAAACCCCTAACACAATTAACTACATGTATAATGTATGATAATGCATTTTTGCATTATAACCCATTTTCTTTTGAAGTGGCACATGCACCCTGCTTCAAAAACGCCAAAGTGTGTCGAAATTGCACCCAGTGAATAGCGCACTTACAGTTTACAGCTTGAATTGTAAAAAATGGTGCCAGATGTATTTGCACATCAAAGTCATCGATCGTGTCATCTGATGACGTGAAGCTCTGATTTAAAGCAGGTCATCTGTGCATAGATGTTAAGTGATCTGTTTTCAAATTAATCACTCACTTTTCATTGCGCGCTCTGTTAATGTTGTGGGGATGCAAACATAGAGAGTTGCTTAAATGTTTGCTGTGTGTGTTCTAACACTTTATTTCAGCTCTCTAGGTGAGTGCCAGCAGGAGCTGAGAATCAAATTTGTTGATTTCCGCAACATTTCCATCCACATTATTATTATTTTATTTGAATAAATCATCACAGTGTGTTTCACTGTGTTGCATGGTTTGTTTGAAAGTGTTTTCTGCTGGCTGTTACAGCTGCTATTACCTCTGGCACTACAAAAGCATGGTGGCTGTTGGCTTAGTTTTGATTTATTGTCACTGTATGAAAAACACGCATCCATCCGAACACAACTGACTCAGGTATTATGGTCTCATTTGCAGCATCACAGGTGGTGGCTCAAAGAAGGATGATGGAGAGAAGAAAAAAGACGATGTTCTAAACATATTTTCAGTGGCCTCGGGCCATCTGTATGAACGTTTTCTGAGGTGGGTCAGCTTTACTTTGCAAACACACGCTTCCTTTTGAAGTGCACTATGCATTGCATTCCTCTTAGCCCTGATCCTCAAATGTAACCTTCTCCTATTCTGTATCCATTTCAGAATAATGATGCTGTCTGTGCTTCGGCATACAGAAACGCCTGTCAAATTCTGGTTTCTCAAGAATTATCTGTCTCCTTCTTTCAAAGTAAATCTTTGGTATATCACTAGTTATATCACTTTGTTATCCAAAACATGTATTTCATTGATGTAACCTCTGGAATGTATTTCTGCTGTCGTCAGGAGACCATCTCTCACATGGCCGAGTCATACGGCTTTCAGTATGAGTTAGTGCAGTACAAGTGGCCCCGCTGGCTCCACCAGCAGACTGAGAAGCAGCGGATTATCTGGGGATATAAGATCCTCTTCCTGGATGTTCTATTCCCTTTAGCTGTGGACAAGATCATCTTTGTGGATGCCGACCAGGTAAGGATCAAACTGAAATGAGGTTGGAAACCACTATATTGCAGTGTGCAACTAAAAGCGAGACTTTCTGAAACCCACTGAAGTGTCTTCAGTCCTTTGGCTGCTTACCAAAATCTGTCCTTGCTGTGTTTTGCAGATAGTTCGGGCTGATTTGAAAGAGTTGAAGGATTTAAACTTGGAGGGCGCTCCTTATGGCTACACACCATTTTGTGATAGCCGCAGAGAGATGGAAGGCTATCGTTTCTGGAAAACTGGATATTGGGCCTCACATCTTGGAAACAGGAAATACCACATCAGGTACACTTCCACTAACTCTTTGATATCTGGTGTTTTACATGTTTCTGGGAAGATCAGCAACTGTCTTGTGAATAATGTCTCTCACTGTAGAATGATGGACTGTTTGGAAATGGCTTTATAACCCTTCCCAGATTGATGGGCAGCAACAATTGCTTCTCTAAGATCATTGCTGATGTATTTTCTTCCTGTGCATTGTGTTAATTCCTATACTGTTCTGCTTCTGCATTTTGGCCTTGTTTTTTGCTAAATCAGTGATGACATATTGTAAATCTTAGAATTCAAAGAGGGTGTAGTTTTTTTAAAACCATGAGTGTATTTAAAATGTCACATTACAAAACTGCAGTTAATGTATTGTCAGAGGCTGTTTACATAGGTGGGCTTAGAGCTGAGTGACTATTTTTTGTATACAGCTATGGCACATATAAAATCATAAATCATTGTCACGAATAACATGTTCTGCTCCTTGCTAGGCTTGTGGTATTGAATTTTCCCACTGTCAATGTGATGGCTAATCAGGCAGCAGCCAGTGGATGAACAGAGAGAGCAGAACGTTTCACTTCACCACCGGCTGATGGTGTCGGAACAAGAAAAGTCAGAAAACCACAGTGACTTGATTGGATACCAGTCTGCTCAGCTCCACGGAGCAGGACAAAAGCAGCAAAGATGAGAGATGATCAGTGAGACCAGGAAAAACATAAGGCATTGAATATCCTCTGGGAGACTTAAATCTAATAAGTGTTAAGTGAAACGACATATTCGGTGCATTTGGGTTCATTAATATACTGCGTTAGGTACAATAATGTGAATATGGCTGGGGTATTTGTCTTCATTTACTTTAATTTTCGTTCCCGTTGGATTTCCCTTTCAGGAAATGGTTTTCTCACACCTGCTTTCTACGTCTCCTCTCTCTTCTCTCATATTTCTTCCAGCGCCTTATATGTAGTCGATTTGAAGAAGTTCCGTAAGATTGCAGCCGGGGACAGATTACGAGGCCAGTACCAAGCCTTGAGCCAAGATCCAAACAGCCTGTCTAACCTGGACCAGGTACATAACTCAGGGGTACTGCTGTTGCATTATATAGTGTAGAGTTTGTTCTTTCACGACTTCATTTACTTCTTAATGTATTATATTTGTTTTGTGATATTTGTAGGACCTTCCCAACAACATGATTCACCAGGTAGCCATCAAGTCTCTTCCTCAGGAGTGGCTGTGGTGTGAGACATGGTGTGATGAGGCCTCTAAAACCACAGCTAAGACTATAGACCTGGTGAGTCCCGTAGCAGTTAGATTTGACTGCATAATAATTAATATTGTGGGAACTTAAGTGGGATAGATGGGATTTGCTAAAAAAAAAAAATCTGCATCATATCAAGTTGTTCCTTTATTTAGATTGTGAAATCCACAAGTATCTTTTATCTTCTTTAATTTCTTTTTTGTGTTAATTGAAAAATATTTCTGTACCACATTATATGTAATAGTATCAGCTTTATTTGTTGTAATCGTGTGCTGCAGCTGCTACAACTAAAATTCAAGAGCATCCTCCCTGCCACAATTGTCCATGAGGCATTGGTATGTAGGAAACGGCTGAGGAGCAATCCTGCAGTGTCCTAAACTAATTTAGAGAATTACTGGACAGGCTCCAGTAGGCTGGAATAGGAAGTATTGTCTCATTGTGGTATAGGTCACCACTTGGTAATTCAGACACAAGACATAGCCTAATATGCTTTTAACTGAATTGGAAATCAGATTAGGTTTAAATGCCTGTCACAGACAGTGCTAAGAATGACCATCTGACTTGTTGGGAGAGAGTATCACTGGCGGCATGACCGATTCGCTTTCTCTGCTTTTCTTGTCCAGTGCAATAACCCAATGACTAAGGAACCCAAGCTAATGGCTGCAGCAAGGATTGTGCCTGAGTGGGTTGAATATGACAAGGAGATCAAAGAGCTGCTGAGTCAGGTCCAGGAACAGGAAGACACAACAACACAAAAGCAGACTCCCGCTCCCTCACAGCATAAAAAAGGTTAACAATGAAAACAATTCTCTTTCTTTAATATACATATTTATATGACTGGCAATTCAAACTGTAAAGTGTTTCTGTTCTTCTGCATGATTATTCTTACCTCCACTCATACCACTGCAATCATTCTATCCAATCCCACCCCCCCACCCTCTGCACAGCAGACAACCGCCGTGATGAACTTTAGTGTCTGCCAGCACCACGCTGAAAAGGAAGGAGGCAGCACCTTTTGCATGCAGGCCACCTGTGAAGCTTGAAGACAGACAGTTCCATCTAAACATAGCCATGGTGCGTTACATCCCCAGCTGGAGGAGGATGTGATATTTTCAGATGCCATACCTGCTCCTACACTCGGTACATCTTAAGAGAATCAACACGTGATGTAATTGTTAACTGCCAGCCGTGAACTCATGGTGTGCTGAGCTCTGCAGACAGATCTTGTTAAGTATGTGGTTCCTGAAAAATGAAGCTAACAGAGAGAGAGAAAAAAACGAGGGAGGTCAGTGTAGGGATGTGTTGAAGGACAAACAGTGGGCATTTATTGCACTGATAATGTGAACAAAGAAACAAAATTAGGGAAGGTACAATCTAATTTAAAGTTTTATTTTTTCATTTAAAACTCTTTCAAAGGCTTTTTTACATCTTCTTAATTTGACATAGAAACATTTTGATTGAATCGCTAAATGACTGTTAGAATTACTTTCAAAGCTGTTTGAAGAACAGCAATTAGCCTAATGTTGACTATTTGTGAAATCCATCCATCCTTTTCCGATTATTTGTGAAATCCCACCACCAAATCATGAGTGTTAAGTGTTATCTTAGAACCTGTAAATGTCAAAACCACAAGTGTTAAACTTCTTTTTTTTTTTTTTTGCATTTGTCTGCATATCTGTAAAGAGCTCCACTCAGCAGAAATCCAGGAAACCACTCTCCTGCAGCACTCCCCTCTCCATTTTAGGCCATCCAATGATGTTCAGCATGTTCTGAAAAAGAATCATCTTTCATTATATTTTAAACTTCTTTTATTACCTGGCCCCAAAAGACCTGTAATTAGCCACAGTCTCATGTCCCTGCCTAGAAGGCCTGAAAAAAGCTGCAGGAGTCCAGTTCCCTCTCAGACCACTTAAATTACAACACGCTGAAAGGTTGTTCTGGGCTTTAAGCTATAAAAATGAGCTTGGTCAGCTGCTAGCCCAAAGACACGGGTCATATCTTCCGCTAGCTGGCTTGATTACATTATTTTGGGGGATATTACAGATTAATACATTCTTTTACAGTAGCAAACAGTGTGAATATCTCTGTCCTACAATATACAAACCATGCTGTTCTTTTATTTCAAAGACTGCGACATGGATCATGGGTGAAAGTGTAGTCTTTGTTCCAAGCACATGTAGCTCCGGCATCAGTTTTGTCCCCTCAGGTGTAGGCATGCATTTGCCTTTGTTGTGCAAACCATTGTTTTTTTTCCTTTCTTATTTAAAGTAACCTGTAACGTCTGAAAATTAATGGAAAGTTGCTTAAAAACACTTATTGTTCTTCTGAAGTTTCCTCTCAACTCCTCAGAGTCTCTTAACCATGTGATGTAAAAGTATTCCCTCCATTAGACAGTAAAAATATGAACTTGTTTGTTAAGTTGCATTTCAGTATTTGAGTTAAAGATGGCAGCCCACATTCAAGCTGGAAAGGCGACTGAAAATATTTAAATTAAAAATAAATGTAAATGCAGAGCAGTACATCTGCTGCCATCTTTGTATCCTGTGCGCACGCTGTGAGATAACTAAAAGCAAGGCAGGGAAAACAAAGAGCGGGGCTTGATGAATTATTGTCCGTCTCTGCCAGGTGTAACATACGACTGTCTCAGCAGTCTGGAGGGGTGTACTGTGAAGCAAGTTTAACATAACGAGGCTTTCTTTACATTAGCTGGCTCCTAAAAGTTAAAGTCTGAATCAGAGGTCATTAGAGTATCATAACCGTGGTAGTAAATGCTATCTGGCTTCAGGCTCTGGGTACGTTTAAGAAAAAGGACCAACTTACTTAAGCCGTAAGCAGGGTCTTCTCCAAAGGCAGGGGTTGGCTGCTTTTCACTTCTGCTGCAAACGTTGTAAATTTGCTCTCCTCTACATTTTAAAGCTTGAGTTACACATTAATTTGCAGATGTAATCAATAAATTATGTTTTATTATTGTGAATTAAGGCAGCCTACATTATATGAAGTACAGTTAGCATTAAACTGATTTACACATTACTCAATTTATATAATGTATAATGTTCGGAGAAGAGCCGCCCTGCTTAATGAGTATGCAGTTTATTTTAAGTACAGTACCAGTCAAAAGTTTGGAGTGTGTCCAAACTTTTGACTGGTACTGTGGATTTTTTGTACTTCTGTAGGATTTTGAATGCAAAGTACTGCTATTTTTACTTAAGTAAAGGATTTAAATACTTCTTATTTTGTATTTAATAACTATACAAAATAAGTTCCACTTGGGCACAAGCTGTGACACAAGAGCCTGAAAACGCTTTTCTATTCCAGTTTTAAAAGATGTATTGTAATTCTGATTTATATACTGTATATACATATTTAAACTAGGGGTGGGACTCGATTAAAAAAATGTAATCAATTAGGAGCTTTGTAATTAATTAATCGAAATTAATCGCATTTTAATCGCATTTAAATATTTAACATAAATATTAATTTAAGTTTGGTTGATGAATGAATCAGTATACATAAGCTTAAACTTAAAATTTTGTTTATTTTCCCACCAGTCTACTACACAGACCAACGAAGGGCGGAAGTGCTCCTGTGATAAGCAAACTAATCATTCGCTCAGCTATATTCGTTGATGTTGAAATGTGTCATGCTTGTTTTAACAGCTTATTTTGAATTAAAGACTTAAAATTAAACCACAAAAAGGAGAAAAAGTTCATTCTCTGTTTAACCAGCTGTTTTTACATGAGCTACGCTGAGGTGAGGGCAGGGGACGCTGATATGAAGGCTAGCTGCTCACTTCCGGCCTTTGCGGTCTTCGTGGGCTGCGAAGGACGGTCTACGTGGGCCGGGTCCTTTGAAGGATGCGGCCCCTGAATTTTTGATATCGTGCGTCGATATAATCTGTATGCCTGGAACTCGTGCACTGAGAAACGTTCCACGGTGCAAAGTGCGATTAAAATGCATTAAAAAATTTTAATTCGTCGTTTTCCCCGTAATTAATTAATCGAAATTAATGCGTTAAAGTCCCACCCCTAATTTAAACATAAGTATATACTGAAGTAATCAGACTCATTGTGGATTGAAGGATGTGATTATCGCTTCAGGTTTTAGCAAAAAGTCAATTTTACTGATTGAGCCTTCATTGTGATTAAGAATCTACCAATAATCAAATGTGTTCTAATAACTGCAATACCAGCAGTGTAAAACTGACTTGGAAGCAAATCAGAGCCAATCATAAAAGACATTTATGCATTTTGTGCATATTTACTGCTACTGCATAGCTGCATTGAGTGCATTGACTATACTAATGTTTATATATGATGCACTGTTCCCACAGCTGAGAATCTACATCACTCTTAAAGAACATTGGAAAAATTGGTGAAAAAGTGGTTCACTTTAGAGCAACCTGTAATTTAAAACTATGAGCATGACTTCTGGAGCAGGTTAGGATTGCATTATAAGTACTGTGCTCATCTATCCAGGTAGTGAGAGCCACCTTTGCGACAGTGAAAACTCTGGTTTTAGTGTCATCATTCTTCTAGCCCATTCATCTTGCTCTGTAGTACACCCCTCAGGCTAGATGTTCATATTATGGATGAAAAGCTCCTCATTCGCGCACTTAAGGTCATGGTTTATGGATAGTATGGGGTTTTAAGTTATTACAGTATGTTTACATGTATTTTAAACTTCATTGTACTTTTACAATTTTCTCTTTTTTGTTGTTGTTCAAATACCACAATGAACCAGTGTTTTGTCTCAGGAATCAACTGTCCCAAGATCAGTGTTGCTGCTGTACTGAAGCCAACAGTAAGAAGGAAAAAAATAAAAATAAAAAAGGGTGCAGGAAGGCTGCTCTCAGGGCACCCATCTTTCACTGTGCTGCATCAAACAGAAATGTTTAGATTACTGTTTGGTGGATCAAGAATAAATCTTTGCTACAAAATGTCACTGCATTACAAAAATTATTTGAATTATTTTCAGTGTGACAATCAGGAGGAAGTCACAATTATTACCATTTAGTTTCTGTCCATGTCTGTTAAGCAATGTTCTCAATTCAATTTAATGTACATAAATAGCTCTTTATTTACAGTTATTTAAAAAAAATCCATATAAAAATACTGTACTTCTGTACAACCAATTATGAATGGATTTGAAGGGATTGTACAATATGTGGAAAAGATATAAGTGTAAGATAAGACATCTCACTCATGACAGATTAAAGCTGCTTCATACCTTCACACAAGTCAGATATTGTTGCACAGTAAGAGACCTTCCCCAGCTGCAATTCAAAGTTGCATTATTTCCACAACAAAGACGCATCTTTAATTAATTTGAGTCACTGAATCAAAGTCACGTTATGCTCCACATTTTTATGACACTTGTGAACTGACATTCCTTTATGCCAGTGAGCTCCCTTTTAAATAGGGAGGAAAGTACAAATATCCACTCCAGCTGTGCTGAAGAGTAAGCCGCCTCAGTTGAAGTTAAATTTAAAGTTAAAAGGCCCGGAGCCAAATGGATTGAAACCCTGAAAGCCGTGGAACCCGCCGTGGAAGTGATGATGATGGTGCCCCTGCTGGCTCTCTGGATCCATGGGGTCTTCACCGTGATCAAACTTGGTTCTCATCTCTAGAGAAAAACAAACAAACCAAAGAAGAACATGCAGTCATGTATATATGTAGGCTTATATTAACAACTTCAATCTCACACGCAGTCTTTCTCCCTCTACCTGGATCAGTGAGAACCTCTTTAGCCTGAGCGATGTCTATAAACTTCTTCTCTGCCATCTTCTTTTCCTCCGGATCCTGGAAGTTGTCCGGGTGCCACTGTTGTGCCAGTTTCCTGTAGGCTCTGATAATCTCCTTTTTCTGGGCAGTTCTGTGACCACGGGGAAGAGTATTATCAGCACATTTGTTGAAGATAAGAACAGCTTTTCCTTCCTCGTTTTGACATAAGCCAGACCTAAAAATACTCATCCAAGTGTCAGACTTAGTTTTCTGGTTCCAGTGCAATACAAATGCCTCCATGGCCTTAAATTTGTATTCCATCTTGGATTATTGGTAGACTTTTTGAAAAAAGGCATCAATTATGTAATATTCAAGAGCAGCGATGTGTTGGCCTGAAAAACCACAACCTGAAAGCAAAACATGAAATGCTAAATTCTCCCTAACTGCATGGCAACAATATGTTAAATTTTCATTGCTGACATGGATCTGCTAAAATTTCCAAATCCATTGACTGGTTCTCACCTCTTCACTCCAAGGATCTTATAATAATCCCTCTTCTGAGACTGTTTGAGTAGCCGCTGAGCTCTTTCCAGACCTTCTTTGATCTGACGGTCACCCTCACTGTGTTTTGCGGCAGTCTCATAATCTCTAACAGCTGGAGGGAGGGAAAAAAAATGCAGGATAAAATTAGTATTGCCAACTCAATCAAAACAGCTAATGTGATGTAAACACCATGCATTAACTGCTAGCCACCATGCATTAACTGCTAGCATTTACACCTGTGTGGGCTGCATCAGCAAAATGTGTACATCATGTTAGAGAAGCATAAATCCACTATGAGGGCCCCACTCTGTTTTAACGATCATATCTGTGCAGCTGTTCATTATGCACGGGGTCTGCTTAATAAATTCACTCATCTGGTCACAAATTTCTGTTAAAGCAGCGCTGATTCCAATGACACATGACGAAGAGCTCTACAAATGAGGAGAGGCTTCTCTGGAAAAAGACGTTCGTGTCAGGACGGTGCAAAGCAGCATTACCTCTGCTGATTTAAACACACCTACAGGCTGGACAGTCGCTTCTTGTAGCAGCAAATTGACTTTGCAACAAAAACAGATGTTCTAAAGGTATCTTGTTCAGCAGAGACACATTTTTAAATAAATAATATCTTCACAGGTATGGTAATAAAAATTTCAGGAACTATCCAGCTGTCAGAGCAAAGCTTACCTTGGACCTGAAACTAAAGAACCATGTTAGTGGCTCCGTGAGGTTGTACATAAAGTAGCTGAAATTCACAGCAGACGCTTAAAGAAACTTAAGATAGGACTGTTATCAACAGTGACACACGGGATCCACACACAAAAAAAAAAAAATAAGTTACCAGAATCATTAGTACAGTTTACTTTGCAATATCTCCAGCACTACAACAAAAATTTGACCTTCATGATATTACGTCACTGGTATCCTTAACTAAACTAATTACTTATTAAGCCCCATCCCCTTCAGAGTGTGTTACAGCTTCAGGCTGTTTGTGTGAACATGTTTGGCTGCTTTGAGGCTTGTTTACCCTCTGAGGTGCACTGAGGTGA
Organism: Australoheros facetus; assembly: GCA_030220045.1. Classification (NCBI taxonomy): domain Eukaryota; kingdom Metazoa; phylum Chordata; class Actinopteri; order Cichliformes; family Cichlidae; genus Australoheros; species Australoheros facetus. The sequence goes on from JASGAU010367004.1 coordinate 16,706, forward strand.
ATTAACACCCGTGATTTCTAACAGGTAAAAATCCCACGAGGTCTGGCATCAGTGCCTGCTGATGTGTTCATGCCATGGTGATTACAACATGCGCAGACTTAGCTCAGCCAGCATCACCTGCAGCTGCAGAGATGATGGGATCTTTGTGAAGATTATTATTACTGTCAGGCTGACCTGCCTGCACGAATGGCAGCGGTTATTGTGGGTTTAATTGGACCTATATATTGACCTTTACTTCTAACACATCTGAGTTTATATCTGAGATACAACCAATAGTCAACACTACTATCATGCTAATCTTAAGCCGATATGAGCAGAAAAACAATTTAACTTGTGATTTTATTTTATTTTTTTTGCCCTCTCACTAAAACTAATATAGAAAGGATTGCAAAATTTTGCTTTGCAACATCAAAGTGCTCCTGATGTTTCCTGAACTGATATTTTTGTCACTGATTACAGTCAGTGAAAAGGATCTCACAAACACAGCTGTGAGTAGCTCCACCCACCTGGTGTTCAAACCTTCTGTTTGTAATGGTAATCCAATAAGAAGAAAGTGGCCTTAAAGGCAGATGAGCTAAAACAGCTCATTTCATACAGAGGTTAAACTGAGGGGCTGCACCACAGCCCAGTACATGACAAATTACAGGGAATCATTTCAACTCTGAATCATGCAAAGTTACATCTGCAGGGACCACCAATAAAAATGTAGAGCTAGAAATGAGGATCACAGGTCCACTTTAATTAGTTAAGGAGTGTCAGAGCCTGCTCAGCTCAAGTTTAAAAGATTATTCTATTGGAAAAATGTTGCCCCAACTGATCATGTTCTCTTAAAGACAATGTGTTTCAAATTTAGATCTTTAAAATTTATGATGGGTTTTTTAATCTTCCTCTGCTTAATGCTTATTTAAATTCATAGTCCGTAATAATTCACTCAAAATGCATTTGTATGTTTGAACCAGTGTATATTATCAGAGTAACACTCTGTTAGTGATTATTTGATGTTTAGTAACTCCAAATTCTAATACTCTACCCAGCTAGAGTACTAAAGAACCAAAGCTTTAAATATTGCAGTACCAATGTGTATACAAACATGCTGAGATGGGTGCGATGGTTTCCATTACATTCAAAATTTAATTGACAGATGCACAAAGTGTAGGCAGGGATTTTGATAAAAATATCCACTGGTCGGGTGCACAGTGGTAGCGGTAGACAGGTAAAATGATTAGTGGGAGACTATTCCTGCAGATTTCACCATCTGCCATCATTTCTGCAATTTGACAAGAGATGGGGAGACCATTGTTTCAGCCTAATCCCACCTCCTCCTGTCAGCAAGGTTTTAAGGATAGTAAGAGCCGGGGCTGACTGTGTGCATCCGTGCTCTGCCCCTGCCCCTGCCCAGCACTGCTGGACCTGCCCAGCATCTCGCAGGTTATATTTACTTCCAACACTGTGCTCTACACTTAATTCTAATTATGCTGTGTGTGAGACGAGTGCTCACAACATTGATAACATTTGTATTTTTTCTGGCTTAAGATCTGTTAGTTGGATGCTTCACCCAAATTCAACATGAAAACTAATTTTGTTTAGCCAAATATTTAACCTGCACTGTGCTTATTTAAATTCATAAATTGGAGGCATTTGGTAATGAACAGAAAGATTGTATTAAATGAGGCAGAAGGTCATTAGAAGTTTGCCCCTCTTAGACTTAAAATATTGTTTTTATTCAAGCCAAGATTATTTTGCAGGATGTACTCAACATAAATTTTCACTTATGAGATTTGACGTAAGATGCTTAAATAGAGTTTCACTGACGCCTTAACTTTATTTCACTGTGTATATTGGGTTGTGTTACAAGGACCCCTTGTGTTAGACTCCTGGCATGACACCAGTTAGGAGCAGTGTAGAAGAGTTTGGTTAATTACAGTGAAGCAAAAAAAAAAAAGAAAAAGAAAAGCACACCTGTACTGCATTCAAAGAAACTCGGAGTGCAAGGAGCAGCCAGGAGCTGATAATCACACGCACCTGATTCAGTGATCATCAGCAAGCGTGAGCACCTCCATAAAAGCAGACATTTTGCCAGTTTACTGGTCTGGAACATTCAGGCGTGTTTACAAAATGCCAAGTGGTAAAGACGTTAATGATCTTAGAGACACAACTGTTGCTGCTCAATCTGAGAAGGGTTATAAGGCTGTTTCCAAACAATTTCAACTACATCATTCTTCAATGAGAAACATTATTCACAAGCAGAAAACATTCAAGATAGTTTCCAGTCTTCACAGGTGTGGATATCCCAGGAAATTCACCCAAAGATCAGGCTGTGTAATGCTCAGAGAAACTGCAAAAAACTCAAGATCTACATCTCAGACTGCACAAGCCTCAGGTAGCATGACAGTACAATTAGAAACAAACTGACCGAGTATGGTTTGTTCAGAAGGGTTGTCAGGAGAAAGCCCTCTGTCTCTAAAAAGAACATGGCAGCACAGCTTAGATTTGCAAAACTGGATCTAACAAACCACAAGATTGGAACAATGTCCTTTGGACAGACAACACCAAAATGAAGATGTTAATAATGCACAGTGCTACATTTGGCAAAAACCAAACACAGCATATCAGCACCAACACCTTAAACCAACTATCAGCACAATGGTGGAGGTGTGATGATTTGGGCTTCTTTTGCAGCCACAGGACCTGTGCACCTTGCAGTCACAGAGTCCACCATGAAGTCTGACTCTATACTAAAACACTCTAGAGTCAAGCTAAAGCTTGGCTGAAATTGGGTCATGCAACAGGACAATGATCCCAAACACAGCATCAAATCTACAACAGAATAGCTGAAAAAGAAATGCAATGGTCTTGTCAAAGACCAGACCTCAACCCAAGTTAAATTATGTGGCAGGGAGTTGTGCATAAACAAATGCCTGCAAACTCAATGATCTGAAGTTGTAAAAAGAAGAGTGGGCAAAAATTCCTGCACAACCACGTGAGAGATAAAGACAGAAAGGTGGTTCTACAAGCTATTGAATCATGAAGTGTACTTAGTTTTTCCACATAGTCATTTTTACATGACTATATCAAACACTGAGTGGCTACTTTATTGTGTGCACCTATAACTTAGTTTTAGAGATGTTAATTTAACTTAAACACAAATTTGTTTCCCCATCTCATTCATAAATTTAAAGTGAGATGGAAAAAAAAGGGTTAATTATGTGGCAGAGCTGCTACACTAAATAAAACAGTAACATTTAAATCACTGTGTTCTCATCACAAAAACTGCAACTAAATTTCAGCTTTTACAGTGCTGCAGGCTCCAAGACTGTAATAGCTTTTATTACAACTTTGTGGTTGCACGCCAGTTTGCAGCTATGTTTCTCTAGACTCAGTGAAGGTGACTTTTGACCTGCTGTTTACAAAATGTCATCAATTCACCATTTTATCCTAATAGATTGGCATGAAATTGTAAGCACAGTGTACGGCCAAAAGTTATTTTGTGAGGTCACCCTGACTTTTGGCCACTAAATTCTAATTAGTTTATATTTGAGTCACCTTTGAGCGATTGTGCCAAATGTAAAGAAATTCCCTCAAAGAATTGCTGATTGTGCTCAATAACAGGACAGACAAAAAAAAAAAAAAAATTAACATGAACCTAAACTGAATTAAAGTTTTGGCTCTTTCCTCATTCATCTGCACAGGAGCTTTAAAATAAGGCTGCATTCCATTTTTCCAGCTGGCATATCACCTCAAGTTGGATTTCGCAATCGGAAAATTGGAGCAGCAACACCAACCCTGACTTCACAACAGTGTTAATTTTGACAGCAAATTTTGATTTAGTTTTAGTCATAGTCTTATGATGAAAATGTAATTTAGTTTTAGTCATAATTTAGTCATCTGAATAGTTTTAGTTTTAGTCTAGTTTTAGTCGACGAAATTATCCTAAGAATATAGTCGACTAAATCTACAGTCGATTTAGTCGACTAAAATATAAATGGTGTAAAATGTAAATGCTTTTTTTTCAGTTCCCTTGAATTAGTCATTATACACATTCACAAAATTAAACATTTATTAAAAGTTACTGAATATTATTAATAGTATTAACATTAGTGTT
>JASGAU010367007.1:0-10010 GCA_030220045.1 Australoheros facetus
GAAGCCTCTGTTCAACCAAAGGCACTTTTATGGGAGCTAAGAGATTAAAAAAAAAAAAAAACTCAGCAACTTGACACTGGAGGAAGTAGACTGTGATTCCTATTGTACCAGAAGTAACTGCCCGGAGGGGAAATAGCCTTCAATGCCTTGACTAAATGGATTTCAGAAAACCTGAAGAAAAATAAAACTTGAAAGAACTAGACCTGCTCAACCCGGGGTGTGAAATACTGCTGTCAGAAATATTGTGTGCCAGGAGAAGGTGGTACTCTTTCTGTTGTTGTTGTTGTCATCATTTTATTTTTTAAAGAACATTTATGTCCACATTATGAGTGGACACCAGCCTGTCACACACTCATATTGCCCTATGGGCAATTTAGTATCACCAATTAACCTAACCCCACTAACTGTGGGGTTAGGTTAACTCCTTCTCCCTTCCAGATCGGCAGCACTCATTAAATCGGCTAGAATCTCGCAAATGAAAAGTTTCCTTTGCAAGTCAAGAGGGTTATGGCTGGGATATCAACAACAAGACTGTTGATCATGAACATGTAGGATGTGTTTGCACTTTGTTTTGCTTTTTTCTCACTTTTTTGATTTCACTCACTTTTTACACTTCTGGAAAAGCTCACAGTTCGGATTATAATAAAACTAACCCTGTGCTGAAAGATTATATTTACCCATTATGTTTAAATGACTGAACATGTGATGAGTTGGAAGCGAACATTCATCTCACGACCATTGTAAACCCAGCGTGTCATCATACTGACACCAAAAGACATCTGAGAGCCACCAGCAGCTTTGACAAAACACCAGTATTTGGAGCTTTAGGAATGAGAATGGGCTGGTTCTGGAGGCTAAGTAAGGAATGATACCTTTGTTTTCTGTGTGTATTTCCTTATCCTAGTTGGTAGAATAGGGCTATAAGTGGCCTGCACAAATTCTAACCCCCTCTTCCCTTATACATTGTCAGCCGTGACAAACCCAGGGCATTAAATACTGCTATTTGGAGGATGGACATAAGCCCAAGATTTGCCTTCTTTGGAATCTCTGCTTGGAAACACCAGCCCCATAGAGCTTGGGAATCACCGCCTTGTTGTTGTTCATGCAAAACCAAAGCAAAGTTTACAACAGGTAATAAAGAGGAAAACACACCAATGAACAAGCAAAAAACATCCAAATGACCCGTGAGAAGACCGACCCCAGATCAGCAGCAGCGTGCTGTTAGGAGGTGTTGATCCATATGAACACAAAGAGTTACTTTATTTTTAGGAGCTACTGATGCTCCTGTTCCCCAACATTCTCTCAAAAACCATTTGTGGTGGTCAAACAAATTGAGAATTATAAATGGCTTCAAGCTCACATTCATGTGTGTGGATCTCTCAGCCACTGCTCCATGGCTCTGCGATACATGCACACAAACATTTTTTGCATCTCTGGCTCTACAAAGACACTTTATATATAGTTTATTTTACTTAATATTTAATACTGTACTGTAACTTTTTTTTTGTCTTTTTCGACTTGGCATTTCAGTTTATATTTTTAGATCTCATAACACTGCATACACACTTATAAAGCATAAAGTTTTATTTGGTGTTTAACATTGCACTGTAATAATATTCTCATATGTTCTACCTGGTAGCTGCACTAAACTGTTCTGTCAATCTTAAAAATAAGTCATTCAGACGTAACAAGTAGTCATTCAGACGTACTTTACTATGGCACAATATTTCATTACAACGCTTCATGTTCTAGTGCAGCAGCAGGAGCTGGTACTCTCTTTGTTCTCTGTTGATGCCGGTCAGTGATAGCCACAACAAGTTCTGTGTAACAATGGTACGTAGTCAAGATCACACTGTCACATTTCATAAGCTGCTTTGTCTAAAACAAAAGCATGAAGATGTTGTTAGCAGCTGTGAGGTGGCCCTGCAGCCTGTAACCCTGTAACAGCTAGAAGTGCATTTGTTTTTAAAAACAAAACAAAATCATAAAGATTTTCTTTGATTCTAGCTGTGCTGCCAGGTGGCTACAGCCAAGATAACTGCCTACGACTTGATGTAAACAGTTAAATGTGTTATAATTAAAACTCACTGGTATGAAAATTTCCAAAATTATGTTGAAATTATGTTTTTCCTTCTTCCGACTGCATCCCAAGCCATATCTTGTTGTCTTTGTGACTTCAGCTCCTCGTTGCTGCTTCCAACTTGGAAAGCACGAAAATCTCACTCCATTACGGTTGTGTCATTTTATACCACAGCAGCTCCCCATTCTGATGAGTGTCTAATGTTCACGATTTAACTCTCAAACCCAAAAGCAGCATCTACCTCCACTATCAGCTCAGACTTGCAGTTATGGACAACAGTCCCATAATGCAAGCATCACATTAACTTTGTGCTGAAAAATGATGTTGATCCAGTGTGTTTAAACGTGACACCAAGGAGTGTAAAAAAACATCCATGTGTGATGATATGGGAGTGAAACCCACCTCGCTGCCACCAAAAAGCCAGCACATCACAGCACCAACACCAAAGGACTTCTTGTGCCTTTATGTGTGATGCCAACAGTTTTGACAAAATGACAGTATTTGGCATCCCTGTGCACAATGTTAATCCTGTAACTTGAAAAGTAATGCCAAAGACTACCCGGTGCATTCAAATGAGTTGGAAGTGAGACTGCACTCAGATTAGAAGGTTAATGTTTTCTTTCACAGGGTGGAGATAGTGTTTGTAGCACATATGTTATTACTGGCGAGTAGAGCTGGGTCACATTGAGTGTACAAAGCATCTCCCTGTGTGCACTCAGCCAACAACACTTATCTGCGTTAATGTATGTGCAATGCATATAAGCCATCACAGCCATGTATTAACAGAAATGACCGAAGACAGCAGTGGATGTCAAATACAGGAAGGCCTATTAAACATGCATTAAAACCGCTGATGGCCTGCGAGTAGGCAATTCATTTCAGCAAGATAGAACCTGCCTGCCTCTGGATCCCGGGGGGGGTGTTGCGGCTTCTTGCCCTCATTATTGAGTACGTTCCATGACAGAGGAACACACATACATTACTACAAACTATAGCAAGACTGTATGTGTGTGTGTGTATATGCATGTGTGAATGTGAATGTGTATGTATGTGTAGCTTTTATCTTCTATTTTTTTCCTGCCCCCCCCTTTTTTTTCTTCTCTTTTTTCTTTCTGCTCTCCATCTCTCTTTTTCTTTCCCTGCCTGTCAGATCTGGCAAGAATAAATAAAATAAAAACACAATTAACAAGAATAGCCTATAGAAAATTTATAGAGCACTTGTAAAAGCAAATATGTTTGGTACAATAATGCCTTCGGATTATCATTCCGATTGCGAAAACTGCCAGACATGACAGGTCCAAAAAAAAAAAGATAGAACAATATCTTTGCCAGGAGAGACAAGAAGGTCATCAGCAAACAGAGCAACAACAGCAGTGCTCATTACTATTCATTGAAACTGGCATGTAAATTGCAAGAAAAAGCAGTGCATGTGAAGCCCCTACTGCCACAAAGCTGCCAGGAGTTAATGAAGAACCTGAGCATTGAGGTGCTGATAAAATAGACAATGCGGGAGTGATGTTTATTAGTTGCTGTGCTCCTATGGTGCCACAGGAGCTAACCTTAACCTCTGGCACCAGTCTGTTGGCATCAAGTGTGTGTGTGTGTGTGTGTGTGTGTGTGTGTGTGTGTGTGTTGCATCAAATGGCATCAATTACAGCTTATGATCTGGTGCCAAGCTTGGATATACACTGAAAAACTCTGAGCAGATGTAGAAACTTAAGAAGTCTTTGTAATAATGTATCCAACACAAGAGTTATTTTCCTTAAGGCAGACCTCTTTTTTTATTTTCTATTACATACATTGCTGTGAAAAAGTATTCATATTTGTCACATGTTTCAGATCATCAAACAGATTATAATATTAGACAAAGATATCCTGAGTAAATACAAAATACTGTTTTTAAATGATGATTTCATTTATTAAAGGGAACAAAGGCTATCCAAACTTACCTGGCCCAGTGTGAAAAAGTAACTGTCCCCCTTGTTAAATCATGAATTAACTATGATTAACCACATTTTTTGGAAAGCTGAGTTCAATTGCATTAGCCACGCTCAGGCCCGATTACTTCGAAACCTGCCAAATCAATAAATTACTTAAATAGTGACAAAGTGTGACAAAGTGAAGCAGGCTAAAAGATCTCAAAAAGCAACACATCATGCCATGATCTAAAGTAACAGCTGAGAAATAAAGTCACTGACATCTATCAGTCTGGAAATGGTTACAAAGCCATTTTTAAGGCTTTGGGACTCCGGTGAACCACAGTGAGAGCCATTATCCAAAAAAAATGGAGAAAACTTAGAACAGTAGTGACCCTTCCCAGCCTACAAAAATTACTCCAAGAGCGCATCAACAACTCATCCAGGAGGTCACAGAAGAACCCAGAACAGCATCTAAAAATCTGCAGGCCTCACTTGCCTCAGTTAAGGTCAGAGTTCATTATTCAAAAATGGCAGCCATGGGAGAGCTCCAAGGAGAAAGCCACTGCTGACCACAAAGAACTCAAAGGCTCGTCTCACATGAGCCCCAAGACTTTTGGGAAAATATTTTGTGGCCTGACGAGACAAATGTTTAACTTTTTGGAAGGCTTGAGAGGAGAGTTGAAGAAGTTGTGAAAATGAGGACAAACATAACTGTGACATCATATACAAAGAGTGAGAATGATAGACGTGGCTATCTGCATTCCCTGTGACCATGCAAGATGGAGAAACATGTTACAGCAGGCAGACAAGGTCGTCTTCTCATGCTAGATCACGCTGTGGAAGTCCTGTTATGTCCCCTTGTACTCGTGCCTCTGAGATGTGTGCTGGATCTCCTCCAGTGTTGAAAAACGGGGATCCTTCAACTTCATTTTCATAAGTGAATGATGTTGCACAGAGGCAAATCAGGCTGAGGTGGCGAGCAGAGATTGTCTTGGTGTAGCTTCATTTTCAACAGTACCAAGTGGGCATTAGGACCCAGATGAGGCTGCTTGCTATGAATGTTCTACTTAAAGACACCTCAGGACACAGTAGAACTCCACATTGACATGTCACATCTGGATGTTTTTAAATAGACCTGTAGGTTTATTTATAACATCTGAGCACAACATGCAGGATTAATATTAAGACACTAATTAAATAGATGTTGGTCTTGCCTCTGCCAACTGGTATCACTGAACTGTGTGGCTGCTGAATCTGTGGTTTGTTTTAAACGACTGCTGAAAACTCATTTCTGTGGATTAGCGTTTCCATTATTTTTTGGCTCTTGTTCTTCTAATGCGTGTGTGTGGGAGTGTGTATGCAGGAATGAATGCACAACCATGTTTTGACTGTGTGTTTCTATGTTTGAATATGTGCACTTATCTTTTATATATGTTTTTATTCAAAATCTGAAGTACTTTTTATGTTATGCTTTAAAAAGTGCAATACAAATAAATGAATAAATAAGCTTATTATTATTGTAATATTAGTTGCTAGGCAAAATTGGTGATAAAACAGGTATACAGAGCTTCACTGTAAACTGTAAATCACAGACAGTAAAAAGCACAACACAAATCAGAAAGAGTCCGCCTGCCTTCAAGGTAAAAGTTGCACTTTTTAAAACGTGTCGGGGGTTTTTTTTGTTGTTGTTTTTTTTTTGGAAGGGAAATGTTCTACCTTTCCAGTTCGTAACCAAAGCAATCACAAAAGAAGGTTTTTGGTGCAGCATACTTTTAACAACCAAGTTCATCCAGCAACTGCCAGCAACCACTTGCCAACTGTTCGGCGAATACACGTTTTCTCTAGCAACCAGAGGTTTCCAGGGGACTGCCACCAGGTCTCTAGGCCTGTGTGACTGAGGCCTAAGCCACCAATGTGTGTATCTCTTAAACACCTGAGACAAAACACCCTCAAAATGAGAACAGGCTCTCATTGTCAGTTCTAGTTGCCATGCTGGGATCTGAAAAAATATCCTGCTACTACTGCTCCGTCCATCTGCAATCAGCTTCATAATTACCCATCACTAACATTAATCAGAACTCTACAGCATTTCTTCTGAAAATTGTCCCAGTGGACATCAAGTTCTGAGTATCTAAAGTTGGATTATATGAAACTTCCCTTTGGAACAATATGTTCCCACAACAAAGGAACAAGCTGCACAGAGCGGATGGTGAACCATTTGTCTCGCAATATTCATCCTCTAGCTTCAATCTGAGGAGACAACCTGCAGTGCGTCAGCATTTTAATGATCATTCCAACCTACTCTGAAATATCTTGACAGAAATCGAGGCTCAGTGAGGCGATCGTAATGATGCATGTTTGTATATGCAGCAGAGAGTGCCCTGCCAGGACTGCTTCATAATTCAGAGACTGACCCAGAATTTTATTCTTTATTCTGAGGGGGAAAAAAACCCTCCAAAACTGAATTTATAGCATCAAGGAACACAATCTTTTATGTTCCCAAATAAAGACAACACATAGAAAAAAAAAAGTATTTTTGTGTCAAAGCAGCACCGAAATATCTTATTTTTAAATCTGGAATGTTTGCCTTAAACAAGCTTGATGGTAAAGTCGGGCAAATCTTGCAGGCTGGCTTCAATCCAGCACCTGAAAATGTGTCTCACTGTTATTTCACAGGGGATGGGGGTGGGGTGCGGTGGGGGTGTTGTTGTGTGTCTTCTCACAGAGGACCACTGCTGTTCTCTCCAACAGGAAACTCAGCCATAATGGTCAGAATGTGAAGAGGTTTGTGTCCCCAGGGGAGCCTGCTGACAGAGAGGCCTTCTCTTTCACACTCTGAAAAGTACCAGCTCTGGGTTTTGTCTACTCCTGAATAATTTAAGACTCTCTCATCCCTGTTGTGTGTGTTTGTGTGGTGTATGTGTGCTGTATTAACACTGCCATTGTCTGTCTGACCTTGTGACTCAGAAAACATTTAGATACTCAGCATGCCTTAAGGCAACAGGGACACAGGTACATGTGGCAATGACGAGCTGAGGACTGTGTGCCAATGAAATGGTGTCCATTTGTATTTCCTTTTTTCTGTCACTAATTCCTGGTTGAATTTATGAAAAAGATGCCAGTCAGAGACAGAAATCATCTAGGATGAGAGTGACTTATACGAAAACGAATACCTTTATTAGTCCCACAATGGGGAAATTACAGTTAACAGAACACCCATCCAAGAAATACAAACATAGACACAAACACAAACAGGGGGGAACAGGTGTCTGAGGTCATGCAGCCGTTTTACCGGTGCTACCTTTAGCAGAAAAACAGAAGGAGATACACTAGGATAGGTAGGTTAAAAAAAAATCATCTCGTACTGTGTTCATTATGAACACCTTACGAGGTTCCAAAAAAAGACTTGATTAGATCATATGTTTTTCTACATATTTTTTGGTTTTTATGAGCTAAAAATAGTTTAGTTCTAAGCAGAAAAAACTTTAGGTCTATTAAATTTTCTGGTTTTGATCATCAATTTGAAGGGAACCTATGCCGCGTTTTGATTAGGACCCACTCAGCGCGGCTCAACTCAACTTGACACGGGTTGTAGGCTTTTCCATTAGGTCCTGGTACCAGATACCAGGTACTTTTTTCAGTACCCAGTCAGCCAGGGTTCCAAGCAATCCAAGGGGATCCAAAAATGTGATGTCAAAGAACAGCATGCCACTGATTGGCTAAGGAGTGTCATCACTAGCTGAGTCATGAGAGTGACTCCTTCACCAGAATCAATCCCGTCATTTTTAAAACCAGACAGCAAGAAAATGGAGGCACGCAAACCAAGACTGTGGTCGAATAAGGAGGCGCAGATGTTTTTGAGCTTGGTGGCTAATAGCCACGTCTGAGTCAGTTGGCAGTGGTTCCTGGAGGTTGTTGGCTCTCACTAGGTGAAATTGTTTGCAAATGAGCTGTACCAAACATTGCTTTGGTTGATAGCTGGTTGCCACAGTTGCCTGAAGTTTTTCATGTTTGTCTGCAAATGCTTGCTAACTTCTAGCCCAGCGACTGTAATACTTGAAAGTGTGACACAAACCAGAAATGGAGAAGATTTCAAAGTAAAAGTTGTGCCACAGAGCTGTAGCCAATATGTTTCAAAAGGCGCAACTTTTACTTTGAACAAAAATTGTCCCTGTTTTCGGTTTGTGTCACACGTTTGAGTTTTACTACTGCTCGGAGAGTAGCCGGTGAATGTTTGTATCCAATATCAATCAAGTTGAGGTCTCGACTTTAAATGAGTCATTGCAAGTTTCCTTAAGGCAAGTGGAGTGAGGCAGAATTGGACCCAAGAGCAGGACTCTGCAGACGGACGTGAACTAAAAGGACTTTATTGAAAAGTCAAAAACAAAACTACAAAAAAGTACCAGGAGCCCAACATAAGAAAACAACATAATACATTAACAGAATATCAAGGAACAAAAAACACAAAGCGCTGGGCAATCAGTCCAGGACCATGACATTAAGTCACCTTAAGTTTCTTTTTCAACCATTCTGTTGACAGTTGGTATGAAGCGTTTGTGCTGACTTGCTGCGTTTTGGTTTCCTCCAAACATGGCGCTTGTTTCGTCTGTCCAAAGGACATCGTTCCAGAACTGTTGTGGTTTGCTCAAATGCAACTTTGACTGCACTGTCATGTTCTTTACAGAGACAAGAGGCTTTCTCCTGGGAACCTTTCCAAACAAGGGTTCAGTCTTTTTCTAATTGTACTGTCATGAACTTTAACAGTTAACATGCTAACTGAGGCCTGAAGAGTCTGAGATGTAGCTCTGGGATTTTATGCAGTTTCTTTGAGCACTGCACGTCTCACCTTGGATCAACTCAATGTGGCATTTGCTGTGCTTGATGTCGTGACGTGCATTGAAACATGAGATTAAATATCTGTACCCACTGCCTAATAAAACTCCTTTGAGTGTTAATATTGAGTGCCTTCAGCAGTGGTAGCCATGATGTTGCAAACTGTTTTCCGAAAGCATTTGTTTTTAATGCATCAATACCGAATATTGTTCATAGTGGGCCTAATCATGCTGAATGCATGCTCACGCCATCCCTTATATGAACTGATGATCCACTGACTGAATGGATTGTTTAGGAGGTTGTATAGAAATGCACACTGGATAAATTTAATTTGAACGTAATCAGTGTCTGCACACCTCAACACATTGTGTAACAGGAACATTCCTTCAGGTTGGTTTCCACTGACCCATCTTTATCTCCCTGTGACTCATGTCTGGGTATCACACAGATACCCAGACATGAAACCCCCCCCAAAACACCCCTCCCACTTCCCACATTCCTCTGAAGTGATGTGCCCCGCTGTTGTGTAACATCCATCGGCATACAACTGTAGGGTCCTGACAGGTAACTCCCAGGACAGCCGTTTGCCTCCAGCTGGCAAACATTAATCCCACGCTCTGCTCGTTAAAAAACAAGAAGAAGAAAAATAGAACAAAACGCCCCTAAATGTGGAAGCCAGTACAAATAGTGGAGCTGGATCTGGATCTGGAAGAGTGAGAGAGTAAGAAATAATAGAGGAGGGTGTCTGGATAGTTAGAAGAGAGTGAAACTCCACAAGAAATGAGTAGTCTTGCAGTCAGGTCCATAAGTATTCGGAGAATGACACAATGTTTTCTAATCTTGCCTCTTTAAGCCACCAAATGGATTTTACATCAAACAAAATGTGAATAAAGAGTCTCTTAAAACAAGGGACTATGTACAAAAATGGCTGCAATTCCATCCATCCATCCATTCTCTTCCGCTTATCCGGGGCCGTGTCGCGGAGGCAGGAGCCTAAGCAGAGAAGCCCAGGCTTCCCTCTCCCCAGCCACCTCCTGCAGCTCATCCAGAGGGACCCCAAGGCGTTCCCAGGCCAACAAAGAGATATAATCTCTCCAGCGTGTCCTGGGTCTACCACGGGGCCTCCTCCCGGTGGGACATGCCCGGAACACCTCACCCAAGAGGCGGCCAGGAGGCAT
>JASGAU010367012.1:0-19600 GCA_030220045.1 Australoheros facetus
GGTTTCTTCCTGTTAAAAGGGAGTTTTTCCTTCCCACTGTCGCCAAGTGCTGCTCATAGGGGGTCGTTTTGACTGTTGGGTTTTCTCTGTATTATTGTAGCATCTTTACCCACAATACAAAGCACCTTGAGGCGACTATTTGTTGTGATTTGGCGCTATATAAATAAAATTGAATTGAATTGAATTGAATCAATTACAGCAAGTTGTCAAGGTCCTAAAGCAGCCCCAGACCATGACACTACCACAATCATATTTGACTCTTAGTATGTTATTTTTATGAAGTGATGTGTTAGTTTTACACCAAATGTAACAGGACGCAAACCAAAAAGTTCAGCTTTTCTCCTGTCAGTCCACAGAATGTTTTCCCGAAAGTCTTGAGGATTATCAAGATGTTTTGTTTTTTTTTGTTTTTTTTTTGGCAGATGTGAAAAAGATCATGGTTTGACTTAAAAGTCTACCTGCTTACATCATTAAACACATGTATAAAAAGCTCAATTTTCTAAATGATTGGGGGTGAAAGATTCCTGTGGAGATTTTTTCTGTGTATCACTGATGAGAATGGAGGATAACACAGCTTCTGGAGTATGAGTTAGTTACAGCATACTAGCAGGGAGAGAGAGTGAGCGAGAGGACACAATGTGGCTTGGCAGCTTTTAGCAGCTGACAGAGAGTTGGAGTGACACACACACACACACAAATGGAAAAGTAAAGAACACACACATATGTACACCCAGGCAATGCACTTTCACATAAACACACTGGGAGACACAGAGTGACACAGACTCATGGTGACAGCCTCTCTCCTCTAGTAGGGAGCGGCAGGGCTGAAATCCCCAAGGCAAAGATGCTGCTGCAGCTGGAGAGGGAAAAAAAAAAGATGCAGACAACACCCCCCACCTACAAACCTCTCTCTACCTATCCTCTGACCATTCTACCTCTCCTTGCTAACCCCTGTCCATCTATGCTCAATGTGTGTGTGCGTAGTTTCTGTTAGAATGATGCTAAATGGCTGATGACTTCTGCCTCTAAGGCTGCATGTGTCTTGTGTCAACTGCAGTTCTGCAGCTTATGTGTGTGTGTGACTGTCGGAGAGGCTGGGGGAGCTGGTCAAGGGCCTGAGGCGAACGTCCCCAACGCTTGCTGGAGGGAAGTCGATAATCATTAGTTTTCCAGGTGAGAGTTGCTCCGGAGAGCGCAAACCATCAAGCTCTTTTGTGCCTTCATGTCAGATTGCCTACTGCTTCATGTAGGTGTATGTGTGGTTTTACACACATCTACAAACTAGCTGCAAAACTCCTTCATAACTCCTTCTTTAGCACATGTTTGTGGACATTCTTTCCTTGTGCAACAGTGTTACAGCAGTGTTGCAACTATATTCAGAATCATAATGATTAAGTTGTCAGTTATTAGCAAGTTTGACATTCCCATGCTTTATTTGTATTTTTAATGTAACTTAAGAGATTATGGGTATTACCATAGTGGGTTTTGCCTACTTTGTTAACACAGGTTTTCTTCTTCAGGCTCTGTGTACATTCCCAGAAAAGTGAATTTAATTCTTCTTCCATACAAAATGGACTGATAGAATGGCACCTACTTGTATCAGGAGGAACAGTTCATCAAAACTAGGGGGTGCTTACCAAGTGTCCATATGAGATTTGGGGAGAGAGTGAGGGTGTTCAAGGGAGCTTAATGTGGGGACAATTAATCAAAAGCAAGCCCTTTATTTGCCTGTGGCAGCAGTACCAGAATAAGCAAAGTCACAGGAAGTAAAAGTACAGGAGACACAGGGAAAAGCAGGAAGAGGAAGACACAAATAGACAGACAAGACACGCAAGACACAAACCTGTTATAGCTGCAAAGGGTGAGCCGACATTATATTAAACTCTGCGGATTAAGAGTCGGATGTCATTCAAGTTCATATGTGTCTGAAGGCAGACGAGTGAATACTTTTGGCAAGTGTGCCAAAACTTTAAAGCTCCTTGTGACTTTAACACAGTGAATAAGTTTCAACAGGTATCACAAAGTGGCAGTAGCAGGTTTTCCAAAGTCCTCTGAAAAAATAATAGCCACTTTAGAAGTGATAGCCTGTAAAGGGAAATCACATGATTTAAATATGGTGTTTTATTTCATTTTTCATTCATTATCATTACATGATAATTTTAACAACAGGCATTACCTTTTTGTATGTCAAGGATATTAGTTCCTGCACATTTTGCATTATTGCTTGATTCTCATTTATGGGAACTGTATGGATTTTTAAAGTGTAGCAAAATTAGATGATAAAATTTTGTTTCGCTTAAATGTTTTCTGTTTTGTTGCTGAGCCATTGCACAGGGAGTCTTCATAGTTGCTAGCAGTAAAACTACATGCCACCACCAGGATTAAACACCCACTTCAATGGTTTATAATATTATCATGCAAGTATTGCATAAAGATACTCTCTAGGGGCGTCAACACAGGAAGCCTTGGTCATTAGCAGATATTCCAGTTCCCTACGTAACCTTCTAATGAATTTACCAGCCTGTCATTTGTCAATCAATGGTATCCTCCTCCTCCACCTCACCAATGGTTATTTCTCCCATCATCACATGAAGTTGCTGAATGTGACTGACTTTTTATGGTCTCTGGTCTTTATGTCACTGCTAATCACTTGCTGCGTGGACACTCCTTTAGGAAAGAAAAGAAAAATCGGAATCTTTCTTTTAAATTGCTTAGATGTTGAGTGTCTTTATGTATGCTTATAAGTTCAATAAGGACTAAAGCCCAGCTGAAGTGATAGAAATTTTGAATATTTTAAGTAGTGTTTTTGCTGCTTTGAAAAACAGTCCCCATGAGTACAAATGAGTAAAAATTCTCCCAGTTTATTTGTTGCGGATACAGATTAAGATGCAAATAAGCTGTGAAGAATTACCAGTATTACAGAGTGTCTTGTGGAGGACCTTAAAAAGACACAACAGCTAGAAGATGGGAAATCATTTAAACCCTTTCTAAGAGTTTGAGAGAAAAGTTCAAGGTCAAAAATCTGACAGTGAAAGATGGATGATAAATGTGGAGCAGGTGTGTGTGTTTTAACAGTTTTCCAGTAAATGTTATCGAAGCGTGTGATGTTCAGTGTGATATTCTTTAATTGTTTAGTCGATTTCTAGATTTATCAGGAGTCTGTGGATGCCTGTGTCTATGGATCAAAGATCCTATAACACCGTGTGTGTGTGTGTGTGTGTGTGTGTGGCTCCCAGTGTATTTAGCTGGATGTTAGTTGCTAGTATATGCCTCTATTACTCACAAAGCTTCCTTATGGCAGCTTCAAGGATTTCTGGCTATGCACCCCGAGGCTACTGTTACGTCCACACCTCAAGCAACTATCTGGTGGAAACCTACTGATTTTCAACATACTGAGGCAACTCTGTTGATTTGGAAAAGGTTTCTCTGGGTTACTGATTGTTTTTTTCATCTGTGTCTTTCTGAGGTGAATTTCAGAGGTCACATTGCACTGCATCACCTATTTTAATTGACTACAGGTTGAAGTCAGGTATCTGACAGATATGTTTTTTGTTAAATCTAAAGGAAATATGTTGAACTTGTGTTATACTTAGACTGAGAGTTCAAATATATCATCAAAATTCCCAAATTACCATAACATTCATGCCCATGATGAGTGTATGTAAACTCTGGATCACAAATATATGTGCAAGTGCATTGCAGCAATACTGGTGCCAGCCTACAGGAAGCCAACCACCACTCAAACTAAGCTGCAAGCTTATCACTTGCACTCTTGGGCCCTTAATTTCCCAGCTACCTCACTGCATGACAGTTATTAAAGTCAGATTTTTACAAATGTATTCATCCATCCATCTGATTTCTTCTGCATTCTCAGTTCAGAGTCGTGGTGGGTTATCTCAGCTGTAACAGGATGAGGTCACCAGTCTGTCAAAGGGCTAACACAGAGAGACAGATAACTGTTCATGCTCACATTCACACTGACACTCACACCTACGGCCAGTTTAGAATCACCAGTTACCCTAACAAGCATCTCTTTGGACTGTGGGAGGAAGCCTGAGTACATGAGGAGAACATGCAAACTCCACACTGTGCTGCCCTCAGATCGCAATGGCAATTTTATTTATATAGAGCATTTCATTGTATGTAAATTTAATAAAAACATAAAAACCTTTAAAAAAAACAAAACAATACCATAACAGCCAATTAAGTGATCTCAGTACAGGGGTAATACGGTTAAATATGCATGTAAATGTAAAGAATCTGTCTGTTGCATTCTGAACAAACTGAAATCGTCCTACTGATATTTTGGATAGTCCTGGAAACAGAACGTTACAGTCGTCTAACCTGCTTCATACGAATGCATGGCTCAATTTCTCAAAATCAGTTTAAGATAAGAATTTTTTAATGTTTGATATATTCTTTTGGGTAGAAAGCAGCAGTAGAAAGAAGTTCTGTTGACCTTTATTAATTTGATTATCAAAACTGAGATCACTGTCCAAACCATAGCCAAGGCTCCTGACCTGATCACTGCGTTTCCAGAAATTGATGATAAATATGAACAAATTTTCTGTCTCTGACTTTTTGGACCAACAACAAATATTTCCATGTTGTTTCTAAAAAGGTTTGAGACTTCCAGCAGTTAATGCCATCAGTGCAGCTCATTAGTTTAGAGGTTCGATCATCAGAGTAAAATGAGAGCTACGGCTGTGCATCATCTGCATAAGAATGATATGGTTCTTTATGATCATACCAAGCAGGAGCATGTAGAGGTTAAAGAATAATGGAACAAGAACAGACCCTTAAGGTTTTTAATTTTTAATTGTGCAGATCTAAGACTACAAACTGATTCATTAAAGCTTCCACCCTTTAGGTATGATGAGAGCCAAATAATCATTTTCTACAGTCTGTGCTTACTGAAGAATAAAGACATCTGCTTTAACAGTAGCCAAGCAGGTGGTTTGTCTGTAGAAAAATGTCTACAGCTTAGGTGTTATTTTTTTTATTTAACAGATCTTTAACACAAAGATAAAAGTGGCCTTCTGATCTGACCTAAGTGTGGCAGAGGTTTGATTAGGTTAAGGCACCCACACGTCTTGGTTAAGTTTTAATGAATTTTAACAGTTTGATCAAGATTAGAAAAATTACTACCTTCATCACAATTAACAAATTATTTTGGGCCAAAAAGACAAATACTCTTGCTTTCCTTTAAATACATGCAGGGTGATTTTAATAAAGTACTTAAGAAACTGATATTTAATAAAGTTATAAATAAAGCAATCATGGGGCAGCACGATGGTTAGCACTGTTGCCTCACAGCAAGAAGTTCCTGGGTTCAAATCCACCATCTAGCCGTCTCCCTGCCTGTCTCGCCCTGTGGCAGCGGGGATACGCAGTAGCAGTAACCAGCAGTACCATGATGATTCATAAATCATATAAGAGCTTTGGACTTATAGTGCTTTTCCTTTTTTTCTGGCATATATGTAACTAGCTGGTTACAATGGTGGATGCTCATTTTTAAACAGGGCTGAAATAATGAGGACAAAGTGTGTGGGAGTAATCCCAGGGAGTCAAAGGTGCGGCTTCTGACTAAATTAAAAGAAAAGTGCAAAAATTTCAAAGTCACATTTATTTAATTAAGACTTAAACTCATGCATCATTAGGGTTGGATGATGTTTCATTTTGGTCAGGCAGAATGCTAAATTGTGGTAGTATATATACAGGGCATATATGTTTTTATTTTTAAACAATTAAACAACTTATGGGAAGTACAATCTAAATATCATCATTTGTATCAGTTTTAATGAAAATTGGAACAAAAATTAATGTTTCCTATAAAAATAAAGTCTATAATAGATTAATCTTTTCTCACCTTTGAAAACCAGGCACTGGTATCAAAAGTGATGTGCATATATAGAATAAGTGGACACTCTCTATTTCAAAACTTTTTGCCCTGGGGATTTGGGGTGGAAATGAATAGGATTACAGTGGGTGTCGCTGTAGCTTTAAGCAAGTAGCATTGGTAATTTGATTAGTATTGGTGACCCTTTCCTTTAATCAACATGATACAGTTTGCTTTTACATGAAATATATAATGATTACATTATTCTACTTAAGTTTTAGCACAATGCTCATATATTGGCTCAGTGGGTCCCTGGTTCAGTGTGACCACAGATCAGGCACATGGATTATTTTTCTTGACAAATGTATGACGCACAGCTGAAAAGCTTAAGGGGACACATAAAAATCATCTCTGCATTCCTCTTTATACCCAAATCGAGTTGGTCCTGTTGTTTATTTGGTCAAATTCAAGGTTTAATTTGTTCTTCACCACAGTCACCACATTTAATCAGACTGTAACCGCCGTGACTCTGGGTTCATGTGCTGTTTGGAGAATTAACAAGCTGAGAGCGTGTGCGAGAACCAAAGTGCAGCTCACACGCGGGTGGGCTTGTGTGTGTGTGTGTGTGTGTGTGTGTGTGTGTGTGTGTGTGTGTGTGTGTGTGTGAGTGGGTAAGTGTCCATGAGAGTATGAGGTTGATTAGTCCAGGTTTTAATGTGGTGTGGTCGGCATAGCCTCAGGTCATGCAACAGGCCTATTGTGGGAGGCAGAGAAAGAGAGAGAGAGACAGATAGGGAGAGGCTGAACCGAGATGGTGAAGAAGTGTGTGTGTGTGTGTGTGTTTCTTACTCTGCGTACTCTGTGTGTGTGTATGTTAATGTGTCTAATTAAAGGCGTAGGGGATCATGCTCTGGCACTGAGCTCTAGCAGCCGTCTGACGCAGATATGACCCCAGGCCATGGTCTATCTCACACATACGCACACATACACACATAACTGCACTTGTTAACCAACTAGTATACATCCATGCATGGCAACATACTACTGTATCTCATATTACACACACAGATTAACACAAAAATGTTGCCAAGCACCCTTCCATAGAAACTCATACACCTGATTCTCTCTTTCGATATACCTGCACACACGTACAAAGTCCCACAAAACACAACCACAGACATGCAAGCCCATAAAAAAGCCCCTCTCACCCACAGGAACCCACACGTTTCAGAATTTTCAGAAAGTATTTTCTTCTTTTCCTCCCAAATGTTTTCACACATGGTCCTTGAGCTGGAGTGTGACCAATGAATAGACAGAGCATAGACCTGAGGAGAATCCACTGGAAGCACCAAGGCTGTTTGAAGTGAATAAATCTCTCAGTCGATATGTCACATCCACAGATTTGGAGACAACAGTTCCTGTTGCTCTGACGGCTCTCAGAGAGCTAAAATAACATTTCCCAAATTGTCTCATTTGTGGAGGCAGAGGTGAAAGCAGACGAGCGAAAAGCAGCTTAGTGTTACATCCTTGGCTGATGCTGGAGCTCACTTAAGCTTCATTGCATTTCTAAACATTTCTAAACATACACCTCTCATCATTCCATGCTAACATTACATAATAAACACAAATTGTGCCAGCTTTCAATACAAAGATCTGAGCCACTCTGCTAAAAAGAAAAAAGAAAAGTGTACTGGTTGTTAAATTTCAAGACTTTTATCACAAGAAACCCTTGACAACATAAAATGAGTCTTCCCCTGGAGACTGACTGCTGGGACACCTCCCATGATCCACTTCTCTCTATCACTATATGCATTTAAACGCTGCTGTTGCATGTGATTAACTTTGAGCATTCTCCCATAGTTTGTGCTTTATTCTCTCATTGTGTACCTTTCTCCAGGTATCACTTGCTACCTTCTGATCTGCAGTTATTGGCTTCACCAGCATGCCTACTGTTTATTGTTTGTTGCTTCTCAGTGCTAATCTTTTCTCTCTCTGCTCTCCTCTCACCCCAACCGGTCGAGGCAGACAGCCACCCACCGTGAGTCTGGTTCTGTCTGAGGTTTTTTTCAGCTAAAAATGAGGGTTTTGTTTTGTTTAGTTTTTTTGTGAAGTGCTTGCTTTGGTAGGAATTATTGTGTTTTTTCTCTGAAAGGCTGTACACTGTGACCTTGCCATGCAAAAGGCCATTTTCTGATTTCTAAATTATAATACAGCTGAATTTTAAAAAGTCTTAAAATATAAAAGATAATATAAAAGATAAAGTAGCTGTAAACAAGCCAACAATTTAGACAGGTTACATACATGGAGTTAAAACTGTAAGGATATAAGTATCTGCAATATCCCCTTATTGCTCAGTACAGCACAGCATGTATGATGCATGATCATAAAGTTACACATAAAAAAGCAAAAACCTTTCAATTTGGCCACTCTCCTTATTAAGGTCATCTCCTGTACAGTTTACTGCTCCCAGAGCTCCTCCTAGATATCAGAAGGCTCAAACTTTCGTAGAGAACGAATGTGAACTTCTGCGTCACACTGATCTAACTTTAATGTTGAGGACAACCACTGGTGATGAGAGCTGTGTCTCCAGATGCGACCCAGTGCTCAAACTGCAGTTTTTAGCCAAAGACTCGGAAGTATTCAAATGTGAAGTCACTGCACGTTGATGTGCACCGTAATTTCATCCTCTTGGGCCAGACCGTCTGTGGGGAGTTTTACTCTTACATCCTGAGCCATCTGAGCAAGGACATTCAGCATCCTCATAACATTTCCATAATACACACAATTATTTCATGGATTATGGGGCCACAAAAATATTTTAAGAAAGGAAAGAAATTTAACAAGAGGTCAGCCAAATTTAAATCATTAATTTAAAAAATCTATCATTACAAACTCTCACCTCATGTTTTTGGTCAAAGTTTAACCAGGAAATACATTTGTAAATAAATAGTTTGACTGTAAGTTTACTTGTTTCATGATTGGCTTTTTTGTAACTCATATAGTCTGAAACCAGTGTACAGAATGCACAACAATATGGAAACGTGGCAAATATATGTAATGTGATGTAATGTAATACTGCACACTGAAGATATTAAAACTGATGCATCAGGTCAAATATAATATGCAGATAATAGCTCTAAATGGATTTTATTGTAGTTATTTGTAGATTGAAAATGCACCCTAGCCTCCCTGATCTCTCTTTCTATCTCTCTTCTGTTCCCTCTCGCAGGCCGGGAGAGGACAGGTCTGTTCTAGAAACAGCACACATTATTTCAGATGGAGATATTAAAAACACAGAGTCTGAGCAGGAGTTTGGAGCTAGATATGCTGTGACAGACTGCACTTGTGTGTTTCAGTGTGTTCACCGCGAGGAAGAGGATAGTGGTAGTGGGCGGGCGGGCGGCCTGGCGAGGGGAGGGTGGAGTGAACTGGTAGAGGGGAGGGGGAGGAGGGTGGGGAGTAATATGGGTGTCAGGGTGCTAGCAGTCTGTCGCCCAAGGCTGTGACATTACCGCACTTCTGCTTCGCTTCAAAAGAACCAAATCTAACTGACGACTGCTGTGATGGCTGTGTGTGTGTGTGTGTGTGTGAGAGTGAGAGAGAGAGTGTACAAACTGTATGTGTGTGTCTAAATGACGCTCGCTGTGATCTGAAATTGGGATAATATACTGTGACACACTGCCTAGTGGAAGACTTGAGACTGTATTACTCTCCAGCACCCAGGGCTGTGTGTGTGTGTGTGTGTGTGTGTGTGTGTGTGTGTGTGTGTGTGTGTGCGCGTGTGCGTGTGTGCGCGCGTGCGTTTAAGGCCTAACGCAGATTGATAGATTGATTGACAGATAAACAGGTTGTGTACAGAAACTATGAGAGGGTTCCTTATCGAGTTTTCAGTCTCAGTAAGCTGAGCAGTTTTTAGTGTCTATCGACAGGATGAGTGTTATTGAACGCTCAAAATCAGTTAGCAGCACAACTAATGGAAAACCTATAGTCAACTATAGCCCCAGCTTACTGGATGGAGAATTGTACAGCTTGGATAAGTGACTTTCATTATATTACATAACGAGTTAAACCAAGAAATATCTCTGTGATCTCAGCCAACCAAAAACTATATATATTGAACTTTCTTAGGGAGAAACTCTCTGATGAGATTTACTCAAGTTTTATAGCTCAAAAACGAGTCTTTCTTCTGTTTGGAGAGTGGGTGAGCTCCTTCTCTGATTGCATTAAAGCAGTCTATCAAAGTATTGAAGGTGATATATAAAGGAAAAGCTGTAACTGCTGTGGTAACTAATTAGTAAGCATCATTATCTGTTTAATTATTTTTTTAGATCTTCTGCTTCTTTTGTCTGTTTAGGGGTCACCACAGCAGATCATCTGCCTCCATCTCAATCCGTCCCTTGCATCCTCTTCTGTCACCCCAACCTTCTGCATGTCCTCCTTCACTACCTCCACAAACCTCCTCTTTTCCTCCTGTCTGGCAGCTCCGTATTCAACATCCTTTGTCCAATATTTCCACTATCCCTCCTCTGCACACATCCAAACCATCTCACCCTCGTCTCTCTGGCTTTGACTCCCAACTGCCCAACCTGACCTGTCCCTCTGATATATTTATTTCACAGTGGCTGACTTGCAACAAAATCTAGTTGAAGAATGGGATGCCATCCTTCAGCAGTGTGACCAAGCTGGTGGAGGTAGTGCTAGGCTGCTGTGGCTGTGTATGGTTCTTTAAAAAATGGTTCATTAAATGAATAAATTAATGATATATTTTGTTACTTCAGACCAATCCAATAAACAGCACCAAACAAGTCAATAGCAGAATAAGCTGTTTGGCATTGGCAGAGAAAATTTGGCAAGTTTTCCATGGGTGCAACCCACATACTCAACTCTGCTGCTCAACCCACAAATTTTCCTTACAGCTGTAGCTCCATTTGAGGGGAAATAAACAGGCTTTCCAACAGTATAACATTTATTGCAGTAAACACTGCAGCATATCCCCTATTAATTTTTCCTTTATCTGACCTCTTCTCAGATTTGTGAGAATGCGGTGGTGCCAGATTTTGCTTGACATTTTCTATATGAGGATTGGTACAGTTGCAGTTTTGTAGGCTGCTGCTGGGAATCTCAGCAATCATTCATTCTTTCATTTCATCTGGGTGATGAATCTTACTGGAATCTTTCAGTTTATCTTCTGATAAATTTCGATTCTTTGCAAATGTGTCTTCATGTTCTTGTATTATCCGCTTTAATTTTTTTTTAACCTTTTTTTGTGCTCACTAAGAAGCAGTTATTTTGTGTTCCTTTTGAACAATTTTGTATACTGTCAATAAAGATATTCCACAATACAGCCCAAGAAGAAATCACACAGACACATGTACACACACACACACAGAAAGTCACTGGCAGGGCTATTAGCACTTCTAAGGCACTTCCATGTCACCATGCCATGTTGCTGCTAACAGCCATGACATGCTTTCTGCACATGCTTTTATCAAGTGTGTGCATTTGTGTTTTCTTGTCTACTACAGGTGTGCCTATACTGCAGAGTACAGTATGACTGTGAATGTGGAAATGTCCAGGTATGATTTTGTTTATGCGTGTGTGTGTGTGCTCTTTGCACTCATGAAAGGGTGGTAATTTCACGCGTGGTCAGACGGTTGCATTTCAGCTTTAGCCTGGAGTGTAGCAGGAACTCCTTAACTGTTCAATGACTTTAGCTTGAGGCAAGGTCCTCCTACACACACACACACACACACACACACACACACATCTATGAAATTACACCCATCTACTTGTTCTGCTTCCATACCCACACACGCAGGCGTTTGTTGCTGTAAGGTGTATGTAGTTTTTTACGCCGGAAGGGAAGATCACTGCTTTGTCTGTTTGATAAAGCTACAACGTCCATCTCCTTCAAAGAGTGCCGTGCTGATCTGATGTGAGCTGAGTGTGTTGATGGATTTGACGATCATGCCGCCCAAGGCGCTGAGTAAGAAACACTGATAGTGTCATGCTGTAAACCAGGAAAGGGAGAGGAACATGAATAACCTGATTAAAGAAGTTAAAAGGTGTGGAGTGTCCTATCAAGGAAATCTACGCCTGCTGAGTTGAATTCTCCACATGAAGACATGACACTAACTGAAATCCAGCTTTACAAAATAATGTTCAGGAAGTGCAATATCAAAACAATGTAATATAAGTACTTGAAGATTATAATATAATAAAAAAGTATGGTAATTGTTCAGAACCCACTTTAAAAGAAGCTTAATTTTTTTTCTTTAAACACTGACTGTATTCTTAAATGATGGGCTCTGATTATTGTCCCCGTATTTGTATTTTTTCTTCTGTATTTCAAATGTCTTTTGTTATTTTTGTGTTTCCTCTGTATATACTGTAGAAAGGCTGCAGTCTTTTTAAATCCATCCATCCATCCATCCATCCATCCATCCATCCATCCATCCATCTTCTTTCACTTATCCTGGTTCTGGAGGCTAAGCTGGTGATAGGGTTAAAAAACAAGAGAGGATGATTAAAGGTCACAGAAAGCTTACAAGCCAACAATGTTGATGTAAAAAAGGAATATGTCCAGCTGCTTTCATGCATGTTGGGTTCTTTGCTCAAATAAACGGAGTCATTATGCATTCTATGGACAAATGGGCCACAGCTCTTAATCTTTGAATTCACGTGTTCTCATTTCTGCAGGTGCATAAAATCTGCTTTTAAAAACATTTGTGAAAGAATGGGTCTTTCTAAGGAGCTCACTGAATTTCAGCATGGGACTGTAATAGGATGCCACCATTGTGAAATTTCTTCCCTCCTTGATATTTCATGATTAACCATCAAAGTGGAAGCATTTAGGAACCACAGCAGCTAACTCAGTAACTGCAGAATTCCACATCTGCTCCTCAGCACCAAGACTGTGTGGTGAGAGCTTCGTGGCACGGGTTTGTATGGTTTGCATGGCCGAGCAGATCCCGAGCTCTGTGCTCACTTAATATGGACTTCATAAAGATTTTTTTGCTTGTGGCATTTTCTATAGTCTCCATGCACTGGAAGGAACATGAAATGGTTGGAAATTTGGAATAACCAAAAGCCGCTAGGATTTACCTTTCACCAGTTATGGGTAAAATGATAACTGCCAATTTATTTGTGTTGTTATGGCTGTTCTGTGTTTATTATATTTTATTGTGATCTTCCTAGTTTTTATTTATTTGATTTTATTTTGTTATACAGCACTTTCTGACTGCTTGTCTGTGAAAAGTGCTTCATAGATAAACTTCACTTACTTATTTGTTCCTACAAATAAATATAAGTATTTAAATTTTTTTCAAATTGGCCTAAACATAAAATGTGAGTAAATGTGAGTTCCCCCAAAAAGGTAAATTAACATCCAAAAAGGGAGTAACCTTTTCTATCAGTTATCGTGAGTCGTATCCAACCATTTTAAACTGCTATATTTAATACCTCAATGCCATTCAAACAAGCTAAGACAAGCTACACAGTATAAGAGGCAAATGAAAACTAAATACAGTGCTTAACAGATTTATTTTTTTTAAAAATCTGTTAAAAACTTGTTTGAAACTAAAAATTACTGAATTCAATGAACTGAATTCACATTTTTATACCCACATTCGAGCTTTCACACTGGACTGGAAAAATCAGGAATTAATCAACCATAACATTCAACCACTGAAACTAATTCTTCTGTTTAGGAATGCAAGTAAATAACTGTAATTTGGCATCCTGATGCAAAAAATGTGCTTTGCAATTTCTTTCTTTTTTTTTTTTTTAAAACAGTAAATTTGAAAATTCATGGATAGCGTGTCTGTGTGGATTCTCAGTTCTCCAGGTCATGCTAGTCTCAAGAGTTTGAAAAAAAACTGGATGAGTCATCTTTTTTCAAGCTCTTGAGACATTGATGGATAAAAATAATATTTATATTTTAACATTAAAAATATCATTTCAGTTAAAGAGCTTGTGCATACTGGTGGATCAACCATTGCAAAGACATAAAAAATTACCGATATTGTTAATTTAGGGCAGTTGTGTCACAAGCCTTACATTGGGCGGTGGTCTAATAAATCTGTTAAACACTACAGTGCACATAACTAACATTTTAAACTAGAAGATAAAACTAACTGCAGCCATACTCTGTATTTAACTGTAATTCAGTCCTGGTCTCTCAGTTTGACACCTCTGCTACTGCTCTGTCCTACCAGCAAACTCACATTTGCCTGCCCTCCCAGCTGTAAATCCATCCCCTCAGTCACCGCCACTACACCTGTCACTCATTTTGATGGGCTGTCTGATGAACTCTGTGGGATAAACTAGCACCAATAGCGTGCTACGAGGAAAATCCAGCAACCTGGCAAGCATCTGGCATGTGACCCGAAGCTACAGTAGCGCTGCTGTGCTGCTCAGCCCTTTGTGTCATTTATCGCCACTTTCCTCTGTTGATTTCGCCTTCACTGTGACTTAACATCTGTTAGCCTTACCTAGATAGCCACATCTGGAACACCACTGGCCACTGTTATTAATAAGCATTATTTGTGTTAGAGATTCAGTAGATTTTCACGTTTAATGATGATATTCATATTAGACCACAGATTCATTCGGGGCCTAAAGTGTTGATATTTTATTTACAATATGTTTGTGGATTATGACTCTTTATTTTCTTTTGCTGTATAACAGGATCTGTATCTGACAGGACTGAAAGTCGAGCTGAGGCCTGTTGTTGTGTCCTAGTTAGGCTTACGTTGATTATTGCCATTAACACCTGAGCTTAATATTTGTATTTTGTATTAATAAACTGAATATTTAGTTTATCAGATGTCAGAAAAATATGAAAAATGTGTGTTAACAAGAAAATGGAAAGAGATGCAACATAAATAAAATAATCAATAGACTCAATAAAGTCGTGAATACTGCTTCCAGGACAAATAAAACTGACATCACATATTCTATAGATTTACTGTGTTATATTTATCTGGGACGAAGCTAGACTAAGAATAAAAATATGGCACATGCTATTGATTTGCAAGGTTACAAATTGTGTTGCAGGTTTAACATGAGGCCGGACACTGCAGATTCCAGCATGTTTCTAAACTCCATGTTTAAGTTAATTCCAGAGCCTAAGCTACTTCCTCAGCTTGACAAGCTGCTGTACATTTGCTAAGCTGGAGAGACTGTCAGCGAGTCTATGGATGGGTCCAACGCTGCTTAGAGTAGAGGAAGAGGAGCCCTTCTGATCTCCTAGGATTACGATCGGAGCGTGTGTGGGTGTGTGTACATGTGCAAGTGAGTGTGAGTTCAGGCCCAGGATGGCTTAAGATGGACTGTATATTAGAGTGGAATGTTAAGAGTCTCCGGAGTTTCACACCTTCCTCCCCTCTAAAACGCGCCCGGCTAATGAGAGAGGGAGCGAGATGTGAGGAGGGCGAAAGAGAACGAGATGGAAAACACAGACAGCCTGTCTCCCCATCTCTGACGTATTGACATGCAGGCCATGTATGTATGTGAGTGTGTGTATGTGTGAGAGAGAGAGACAGAGAACGAGGCGGAGAGAGAGAGTGAGTGCATTTGTGCAGTAGTAGGCTGCTGGGTTAGAGGATAATTGCCAAACCGTTGGGACCTGAGCTCTGCCCGGCCTGTCAAAGCAGGCGTGACAAAACCTCCAATCAACCCTGCAGCAACCAGAGAGAGAACGAGAGAGAGGGAGATCATGATAAAGAGAGAGCGAAAGAGAGAGGCTGAGAGGGAGAAAGACAGGCAATAGAGGGCAGGTTCATTTGAGTGTTTGTCTTTTGTCAAAATGATATAATTCATATTCTCTGCATATATTTAGTGGCAAATTATTTTGTATGCAGATGTATGAAGAACCTCATCTATCTATCTATCTATCTATCTATCTATCTATCTATCTATCTATCTATCTATCTATCTATCTATCTATCTATCTATCTATCTATCTATCTATCTATCTATCTATCTATCTATCTATCTATCTATCTATCTATCTATCTATCTATCTATCTCCTGTGGCTTTGGGCTTTTCGACCAATCGCTGTCAAGGTTGGATTGACAGACACAAGGCTAAAAACACTGAGCCGTGATTGGACTACAGGTATCTAAATGAGACACTGTACACTCATGCACACACACAAACCTGGAAACATGCTGTATGTACATGCACACCCATGTACACACACAGTACCGTGCACTTTTGTGTGTGTGTGTGCGGGAAAAATGTGCATTCTCTTTGTGGAAAGTATATGAAATACAGGAAGCAGAGATTTGCATATTCACTAAGATCAATACACTCATGAACACACTTTCAAACACACACGTGCAGACCTACAGTTTGCACACACACACATGCTCATATAGCCTGTGGTAGTGACTGAGTCCTGTGGTTATTACTGTAGTGCCGCTAGGCTGATGGTTTAGGGCTAGCCACAGCTCTCTCTCTCTCGCTTTCCTCGCTCTCTATCCCTATCCCTCTCTATATATAGATATACTCCTCAAACATGCGCACACGCACACACACACACAGGTTGTGAATGTCACCCACTCTCTGGAGACAAAGGTGGTTTTCCTGACGTTGGGTTTCTTCCCAAAGTGCTGCAGGGGAAACCTAAGGAGAGAGAGAGAGAGAGAGAGAGAGAGGATTTAAGGATTGGTTTGGTGGTTTGATTTAGATCTGATCATTTCCACAATGTAAAGTATAAATGTTAACAGTTCTGGTAAAAGTAGAGATGTTAGTTCTTCTCGTGAAGTGTGACATGAAGGTCCAGTGTGAATATTTAGTAGCATAGTAGAGAGCAAAGGTGTGAAAGTGAGGATTGGTGTTGGCATGTGCTCCATGTCTCTACCATGACCTGACTTTAAGCATGCATCAGCTTCAATGCATTCCACATATATTCTGCCATATATATGCAACTGCCAGCATTAGATTACTGACAAAAGAAGTAACTTAAAACACACACAGAATGTAATGAGTTAAGTATGGGGCGGTAATGTAGTCAGCTAGAAGTTGGTGGTTAGCATTGTTGCAAGAAAGTCCTGGGTTCAAATCCAGGCTGTGGTGTTTCAGGGGGGGTTGTTTATTCTCCCTGTGTCTGCATGGGTTCTCCGCGGGTACTCTGGCTTCTACTCACAGTCCAAAGAGATGGCTAGGTTAACTGGTAATTCTAAATTGGCCATATGTGTGAATGGTCTCTATTTATCAGACTGGTGACCTGTCCAGAGTGTTCTCTGCCTCTCCCCCTATCTGGGATAGGCTCCAGCCCCCCTTGCAATGTTGAATTGGATAAGTGGAAGATGATGGATGGATGGACTGTGTTTTTATTCTACAGTCAAGATGTGGGGAGACACTGTACGGTACACACATACAGTGTTTCTCAGCTGCTTTGTCTCAGTTCTCAAATGATAGTCAAAGTTGTCAAAACAATATGAAATCCTTCAAAAATAATGTGTTACTTGTGCACAAAAAAAGCCACTTTTCATTTTCAAAGGTTTTCAGATATTTAGGCAAATGACTATCAAAACCGTCTCTGATGACTCCCTCAATTAAAATGTTTTCTCACATTAGCCTACATGTAAGTGTTCTTGTGGTTGACAGAACAGAATGTAAAACCTTGCACTTCTTGAAATCAGCACCAGAAACCTATTCACTTTGAAACACAGCCAGCTGTCAGTTATCATCAGAAAAATAACAGCCAAAGGATTCAGTGTCATTCTGAAACATATCTAAACAGTTTGACCACCTTGTTGTTACAAAATTGCAAGAGCTTGTTGTTCTAGTGGTTGACTGATTCCTTGAGACAAAAGCTTCATTTTGACAAATGAATTAAAGGTTTTAGGTGAGTTTATGTATGGTATGTTATGGATTTGGGACTCAAATGCAGTACACAAATATAATGCTACTAAAACAAGCTTTGGTAGCTGATTTTAAGAAATGCAAAGTCCAAAAAGGAAAAATATAAATCCATACTATGAACACAAGGAGCTAAGGGCATATAGGACGAAAGAAAGAGCAAACTTGGAAGACAAAGAAAAAAAGCAGACAACTCAACAAAGCGGTATGCAGAAGTGGAAAAAAATCAGGGGAGGATAGACAGGAAGCAAAACTAGCATTCACAATAAAACAGGAAACAAAACCAAGAGACTGACACAGAGCAAGGTCAGACCATGCAATGCTTAGAGAAACTGCAAAAAAAAACAAGAGTTACAACGCAGACTTTAAAGGTCTCAGTTAGCATGTTAAGTTCATGACAGTACAAATACAAAAAGACTGAACAGACATGGCTTGTTTGGAAGGTTTCCTAGGAGGAAGCTTCTCCTCTCTAAAAAGTTATATCTGAATAAACCACAAGACTTCTGGAACAATGTCCTTTGGACAGACAAGACCAAAGTGAAGATGTTTGGCCATAATACACAGCACTGCATTTGGAGAAAAGCAAACACAGCATATCAGCATCTCACATTAACGGTCAAGGATGGTGGTGGCAGGGTGGGGATTTGGGCTTGCTTTGCAGCCACGGTACCTGCACACCTGTACGCCTTACAGTCATTGAGTTGACTGTGAGCTCCTCTGTATACCAAAGTATTCTAGAGTCAAATGTGAAACCACCTATCTGACAGAAACTGACTGTCATAGAGAAAATGATCACTTCACACACACCTTGACCTTGCCCCATGGGTTTTGCACCCTGCACTCTGTGGAATAAGGAGAGGGGAGAGGTTGCACATCTCAGGTAGCAGTTCGTACCTTCAACTCACCTCAGGCACCAAATTGGCTGGAGCCAGCTCTGTTATCATGTGCTTGAAGTGTTTAACCAGCCTAAGGAAATGTAGGATTTATCCTTTATAAAAGAACAGCTGTTTTCTTCAATAACTGATTTATGACTTTGTGTATTGTATTAGAAATATTGAACAGACTCAAGCCACCCACTCAAAATAAATAAATAAATAAATAAAAATAGCTCCAAAGAGAAAACAAATATTATGATTTCTGAGGACTGTTTTGTGTCTGTGTTTTTAATTTGGCTTCTAAGGGAATAAGGATTCTGATATGTACTGTGGGCTCAGTAAAGTCCTTGAGGTTGGTTGATCCGGCCATGATGAAGATAGTGGATGAGGAGATGCTGGTGTAACGGATTGAAACAAATTTTGTGTTAAAGCAGAGACCCCCTCTATTTTTTTTAATATACTAATGTGTATTTCTTTAAGTCAGAGGCACAAAATGTATGCCACCAATAGGGGGTGCTATTGCGTTACTGTGGAGACTAGAGGGCCGATGCGCAGCCACAGCGTCAGAATTAAATGAGCTGGTGGCCTGTTATCATCATCTCCTCTCCGTCTTTTCCACAGCCACTGCATTAATTCTCAACTGTGGGCAACACAGCCTGACCTCAGCTGTGTGCTGCTTGCTACCGCCCAGCTTCCCCTAGAGCTGGTGCCGGTAACAATTGGGGGCTCGTCCGGGATGCGTCTGGAGTGAAAACACTGGTGAAGAGTGCTAGTACAGCGTTTGAGGTGTCCAGAACTTCAGGGAAGGCTCCAAGGAAGAGTGTCATCCAGAGAGTGTCTA
The DNA here is from genome assembly GCA_030220045.1 of Australoheros facetus. Classification (NCBI taxonomy): domain Eukaryota; kingdom Metazoa; phylum Chordata; class Actinopteri; order Cichliformes; family Cichlidae; genus Australoheros; species Australoheros facetus. The sequence continues at coordinate 19,428 of JASGAU010367012.1, forward strand.
CCACCCTTGAAACATCATGTCTACGAATTCACCATGACGGACGCTAGTTATAAAGATCCAGAGACAGCTTTCGAGTCTGAGCACAGGTCAGCTACAAGCTGTCATCAGGTCTATCGATGATGGTAACCTGGCAACCAACATTGAAGAGTTAAGTGATATAGACCTGTATGAAC
>JASGAU010367013.1:0-22826 GCA_030220045.1 Australoheros facetus
GAGATAAGAGCGTGCAAACAGGAGACGTTGAGAGGAAGCACGGGGTGTAAAAATGCCCACCAACTTCACTGTGGTCCCGGTGAAGGACGGCACCAGAAAGGCAAAAGAGGGAAACGAGGAAAATGATGCGGATGACAGTGTGCTGAAAGAGGAGGAAGAGGACGCCGCCACAGGTGAGACCACATGTTTTATTTATCTACACCGGGTGGGCGACTCATGCAAATGAGATCAAATTTACGAGTGAGATTCAGACATCGGAACACATCTTTACCTTTCTGCTGAGATGTAGACAGAGGAGCAGCTCTGGAAAGTTCCAGACTTTGCTTACAGTGTCCAGTGGAAGCTGATAATTTGGCTTTATTGCGAGGGTTAGCGCTGCTTGTATTTTTTCAGAAAACCTGTTTATGGCTGTGTGTGGGCGGATAATGTGAAGGGATGATTGGGGTTTTAAAGGAAGGCTTGTTCATTTTCCAGCAGCTGCGTGAGATGTGGGCATCCCTCACACGCTACTGCCACGCTACTGGAGTTTGACATGAATGTGGTTCCTTTACAGGGTTTCTCTTTCTGCCAGAGTCCCTCCCTCCCTTCTTTTTTTTTCTTTTATCTCACTCCCCAGCTGATGGTTGGAATTTTTTTTAAGGCATAATACACTAAACACCAGTTAATTGTTAATCCATGTAGTTTAAGTTAAAGTTTTTCCATCTAATACCATGTATCCCTGTATTGGTAACAAATACAGGACAAATACACACACTCTGAGAGCTCCAGTGACTTTAGCTTCCTCTGACATCTCTCTGTTGGTTCCCATTGATGTGCAGCCTCCTCCATGAGTCATGACTGAAGACCTTACAGTGCACCCCTCGGTTTTAGAAACAACAGGATAGCAGAACTTTTACACAATGCCTTGACTCTCAGGCATGACACGGATTTCCTCGTGGCACAGTCATGAACTTAAATAGCACTCTGTATTATACGTTATATAAAAGTCAGCAAGTATGTGCCGTTTGCTAATTAAAAGCCAACAACATACAGAACATACAGATCAATGTTGTTAGAACAAAACGTTCCCTTTTCCTCCTGGGTTCTGCAACCTGTCTGACGGCGTGCAGCCGGAGCAACACCTCATGAAGGAGAGGTCATGAAGTGCATGTTTAACAAACTCCTCTCTGAGACTTCATGTTTTTTTTCCCAGAGTCTCGTTGTTACTTAAGTTGCTGCTTTTACAGCGCTTCACATGGTGCTGAGCAAATCTGTTCCCAGTGTTTAATTTCTGTTGTGGAGCTACAATTACGGCTGCATGCTGGGTGCGATTTTACAGACTGTGGGAGAGAGAATGGCATTTTATTATAATGCTTATGCAGGATATTGTACCACTTTGGTTTTTCCTGTGCTGGTGTATGTGTATGCAAACCATTTGTTACTGACAATGGCCGTAGTTACAGCATCAGTTGGTTAGCAGGGGATGACATGTCAGGGAGATCTTACACTTGATCTAAAGCCACAAAATTATAGCTTTGCTTTCAGAAGCCTCGGGCCACACATGTTCTTTTGTTTGCATTGTTTTAAAGTCTAGTCCGCTCAAATCCACAGGTCCATTAAAATAGGCTTAATCATTCCATGAGTCAAACTTTACGCACATTTTATTCTTAGCTGTCTGATTTATTGAGAACATGATGGCTACAGTATGGTTAAATAACACTGCAGACTTGAAGGGGAAGTACACTGAAGGTGTTTCCTTTGCGTGTTTTGCTCGGGATGTCCTTAATATCATAGCTGATGTGGGCTCATGAACATATGTAAGGAGGCCAGGGTTAAATAGCAGTCACTGTTATTGATTATGCTGCTGGCTCGTTCCCTGTTGACTTAGTGGGGGGAGGTGAGACCCCACCCCCATGCTGTAATGTCCTCCTGAGCTCAAGTTTTTCTCATTCACTCTGAATTCTCTTTGTTCTCCTCTCCCTTTTCATTTCCTGATATTCCCATGGTTGATTCCCTCCTGGAATCAATGTACTAGCTCACTCTGCAACTGGTGAACAAACAATTTAAGGGGCCTGGTTCCTACACATGTAGGAAACCAACATGTGTAAACCAAACTAATGCAAATGTAGCCAAATGTAACCAGCTTGGTTCCTTAGGCCTTAGTTAGGAGGTGCAGCCTGTAGAAATCTTGTGTCTGCACTTTCCTTAGAAGGCATAAGATTTTAAAAAAAATAAACAAATCTTTAGCAGTTCTGGCATTAATGTTGAGTAAAAGTGTTCTGTTTTTTTCCCTTTCTTTTCAGAAGAGAACAAAGATATTTGAAAAAGAAATAAGATAGCATGATTTTGGGTTGCAATGATAATATGACATGTTGTGTACTAACTGCGTCACACACAATGGCAGAGGTTCTTCTGTTCATTTGATTGTTTTTGCACAGTAGGTGTCACCGTGTGTTAACTGAAAGTCTGTGTTTGACCCAAGCATCAACCTCTGGGCCTGAATAATGAAACACTGTAGAGGTGTTAAAAACTGCATTTCCTCTGGTGGCCAGTGGAGGCTGCCTCCAAATGCAAGTTAGCATCCCCTAGACTCCTTTTTATAGTATTAAAAACATTTTGCTGTCTGGTATAACCAACAGCTGTAAGGTTATAAGTTGTGTACCCTGCCTCTCATCCTATGGCAGCTGGGATAGGCTCCAACCCCTCGGTGACCCTGAAAATGATAAGGATTTGGATGCCATTACCAGGTTAGGGGCTTGGCTGCTTTTCAGGTGTGCCAACACTAACATTTATAGCCAACTGCTATAACAATGTTGTGGCCAAAACATTCAGGCTTGAAATTATAGATTCAAAATTAATTGGTGACATGATTGTGGCTACATCCTTGTTTCTCAAAAATCTTACTGTCTTTAAACACCCCCCCCCCACCCCCAAATGACCTCATTTTTCAGTGGTGATATTTTGAAATGAAAATGTTATCAGAATCAAGAAAATTAAGTTGATTGCAGGATCTGTAGGTTTTAGATTACAGTGCATCATGCTGAAGCAGTCATAATTTTGTTTATTAATAAGTTATACATATGTACATGTGTCCTTGCTGAACGGGGCATACAGATTTTGGACAGAACAAAGCGTTCCAGAGGGGAGTGGGAGTGGGAGTGGGTGGAGTGGGATTGTGAGTGAGTGTGTGTAATAGTCAAGTATTCTGTGGGAGGCGACTGCTATGGGATTGCAGTGCAGTGCAGACCTCAGTTTTCGTTATGTTACGTTGGTTATCAGATTCAGAACAAAGCCACACCTTGTGATTAAATAGCAGCGTGGGTATGATGTGGAACTTGTGGCTTCAGTAGTAAAAGTGTTAGTGGAGGGTGTTTGTGACCCACTAATTAATAAAGCACTTGCTTACAAAGCTAAATGCAAAGCTGCTATAGTGATATCCAGCCTTACTTCAGTTTTGTTTAAGCTGAAACTAAGCAGGTGATTATACCAAGTGCCTGGAGTGTTACTGCCTCTGTCTGTTGGTCTGCTTGCCCATCTGTCCCAGACATGTGTTTCCTGTTTATTTCCCAAGCAGGTCTGGTTCTCTTTAAACCTGTACGTGGCAGTCTGTATTTTTGGCTCTAATTATGTTAACTCTTTAATTTGCCATATTTGGGTATTACCTATATTGTTCAAACAAGAACGATGTAATGACTGGAATAGTTGTATCTTAAACCGCTTTAACAGACGCACCACAGCCCTGAGATCTTTTAGATATTACTGACAGAGGTACATGTGAGGACACAAAGGTTGTGCTGATAGTTTTTCACTTGCCAATGTGTGTGATGTTTGCTTACAGCAATGTTAGAACAACACAGTGAAGTAAATTCACAGCAAGCCATTGTTATTGTTGTCACACCGCCGGGCGGGTAGGCAGCCATCTTTCAACTTTGTAAACGCAATAACTCAAGAAGGATGTCACCTAGGATTTTCAAATTGATGTCATAGATGAGTTAGTAATTACCACAATAATACCAATCACAGAAAGTATTCTCAATGGTTTATTATGATTTTAGTATTTCTTATTCCTGGAACTTACTTAGCCATTTGCCTTTGATTTGATATGGTGAATAAAGTCACTGAGTCTCATATGCACCCCATTAAGATCTACAGAGACGTGGTAATTATGTGTTGTATGTCTGGTACTTCCAGGGGGTTTGTGCCACCTAAAGATTCTGCTGCCAGGAGGCTGAGGGGCAGCACTGGCAGCTGACAGTATTTTATTTTATGTTTTATTTAGTCTTAAAGGAATAGTCAAGGGTAATTTTTACTTTGGGTCAGCTGAGATAAGTGATGGATAGAGGGAATTTTTATTTTGGTCATAGAATTCCTAAATAAGGAATTGGAAAGGAGTTACACTCCCCAGCAGGAACTGTACAAAGTAAGATTTATTTTGTTTGCTATGTTAAAATCACCGTGTCTTCAGCCAGCGACATTCTCCGAGCTTACCTGCTTACTTTTTGATGCATTGATGGTTGCTGGCTGTTGATCGCACATTTGGACACAGATTTAAGGTATATGGATGCGTAGGGGCACGTGTAAATGCACGCATCGCTCTCTTTTTTTTCAACAGTCACATAGAGCATTTAATCTAACACATTAACTCAGTTTCATTAATAGTTGTATTTTTACAGATATTTCAGTTTGATTTATCTCAGACCAGAAAGTCGCTTTGTCTGTGTGCGCTGCTGAGAAGAAACAGTTCAGTTCAGGTCTGCTCTGTTTCATCTAAATGCCAATTAGTTAGTTACTCAGCTCTAAACACTCAGGGTGAGGACCGAGTTTATATGTTCCTGTTTTCTTAAAAATTCTAACCTTTGAAAAGTGATCATTTTCACCAGTTGTTTACATGACCTACAAAAAAAACAACAGTGTAAGAACACACTGGGATAAAGTAAGAGACATGTTGTGCAGTCCATCTTCTGGACAGTGTAGTTTTGACCATGACAGACAACCAGCATGACGCTGTTAAGGAGTCCAGTGTAATTGTGGTTGGATTTGCAGCGCACCACATTTCTCTTTCACTCTTTCTTTCACCTCCTGACATTTTCCATCATGTTTAAGGAAAAGTGGTTAGGAAAAGGAGATAGGATGTGATTCCCAACCCCCTTCTTGAGCATACCCTGCTTCTTTAAGAGCTATGAACACACCCAGTTCTCATCTCAGTTTGGAAACTGAACTTTACTATTTTGCCAAGTGTGTTCAGCTTAACTGTGCAGTGTTGCTCAGCTCTCAGCAGTATGTTTGTCTTGACTACATTTTTTTAGTTCTGATGGGGACCCATCAGCATCATAGCTAAACATCCACTCACTGTTATGCAGTGTCTGTACTTCCACCCTATACGTGGGTCATGGAAAAAAATTGTAAAAGCAAAGGAAAATTGTGTTAAGAATTGTAGCCATGTATGGTTATGTAGTGCAAATCATGAAACTATCACCACCATAAAGGCTGTTTGTGGAAAACTTTCTGGAGCATCCATAAAATGACCCAAAAGCAGCTGTTTTAATATAAAAAAAATTTCATCCTCAAATTCCACTATAATGCCAGCATGAAGACTTTTTGTCAAAAGTCTTCATGCTGGCATTATAGTGGAATTATAGTGGAGTTTGTGCTGTCCCTGATCTCTGTGGTGTGATATTATAATGGGTGTGTGATGAATTAGAGAAAAAAAATGAATGAAAAAGTGAAGGAATGAGAGAAAAAAGATTTGCTTAAGGAATCGTGTGTGAGTGAAGCAACAAGACATAACAAGATGAGTTTAAATCATATCGTGTTATGTTTGGTTTACCAAGGCCAGTGAAAAATGAGCATTTGTACCTGGTACTTTGAGACATACTTGTTTTTAAAAAAATGGGGGAGGCTTTGCAGCATTGTGTTCTGCTCCTTTAAAGCCTCAAACAGCTGCAAAAATGTACATTTTACAGAGATTGGACCAAATGTGTGGCGGTCAGGGAAACCTAAGCATGTGTTCTGTGTTGAGGCTGTCAAACATGGGGACTTAAAAACACCAATTTGGGGCGATTACAGTGTATATGAAGAAAACCATCCTGCATGTGAGACACAAACAACATTATGACAGAGAACACGTCTAATTACATTATCTGCCATGGGAGAGCTTCCTTTATAAATACTCTGTTACCTTTAAAATAGCTCTTTCGGATATACGAAAGAATGAACCATACAGTGCAGTGGTTTATTCTTTCACGTATGTTAAGCGCTTGAGCCAAATTTTAATTTAATTTCCCTGACGGAATCTTCCTAAAGGGATTAATAAAGTTTTATCTAATCTCTAATCAAATGGAAACTTTTATTCTGCTGACTGATTCTTCAGACAGTCCTGCCGACTGCTGCCTTCCATTTCCTGCTCAGGGATCTCGTCCTCACCGGTTCTCTGCTCTCAATGTGGTATCTTTGATAAGCCCTTGACCAAAAAACATGCACGAGTTAAATGCTAATTCCTCCTCTAGACCAGTAAATATGAAAGGAGTTCTTTGGTAAAGGTCTGTTAGAATCAAGCCACACTTGAATAGCTCTAAAAATGTTCCCACTCTGGCATGTGTTTACTGGCAATAACTCTTAAGTAATTTGGGGTCACTACTATTGATTTGACATGGTTTCCATTATGAAATGCATTAGGCAGCCGCAGACTGTCTGCTTTTCTGTTAATATCAGCATAGATTACAACAGTAAGTCTCCAGTGATTGACAAGGACAAATTGTTTCATTACTAACTGTTTACCAGCTGCATGAGTGGTAAGAAGCCAAGAATTATATGAAGTAGCAAATAGAAGTCATAAAACTGGACAGTAATTGTGATTTAAAACATTGCAAAGCCAAAAAACATTTGGTAATCAAATAAAGGTGATACATTAAATTACTGGTACCTACTTGTGTAGGTAAAAAGACACAATTTCCATGGGCTAATGATGATGTAACATCATCTCTTTTGCTATTGAGACATGCTCACTAAACAAATTTGCACATAATACAGAAAAACATACTTTTATATTAACAGTATTTTGTTCTAACACTTGTCTAAATACCTTCCACTATCCCTTATAATGAACATTCTCATATTCTAGGAACCAGATGTTGGCGGAAGAACAACCATCTGGGCTCTAGAGGCCAAAATATTCGGAATCACTGTGGCTGCATTTAAAGTGGCCTTTGGAAGATATTGGAGGATTTTGTGACTCGAGATGAAATCCTGGAATTTATCTTGTGAACTGCATTTACAATTTCTCATGTAGAAGGAGAGTTTGTATGCACCCACCTGTACTTGCATGCTGTTTCTTTCAAATTGTGCGATAGTGACACCATCTGGGGAAGAGTGGACTCGATCCATTTGGACTTTCCATCAGTTGGCCAGGACAAGGTGACTGTGTTTCATTGTATTTTTATGTGTAGTAGCATTTGATTTTTCTGTTATACCTAAGTACTACTAAGTTGATACAAAGTCAGCTGAGTGTCGAAGTACAGTATGTGTTGTCTTGTGAATCAGCCAACACATGAACAGTCCTATCTGTTTCATTCATTGGTCGAAATGAATAAGTTTACTGAAGTGCTTTTAATGCTAAAGCAGGAGACCAGTAATTGTGGAATATCTATTTTAATTTAATGCGCTAGGGCAGGGATGTCAAACTCATTTTACATTTCGGGCCACATACAGTACAGCCCACTCTGATCTTTTCCATAAGAAGTTTAACTACACGCTGAATTCCTCAGATATCATAGGAAAAGGAAGTGCAGTTTCAACAGTATGTCTGTTATCTATATGATAAAGAAATATTGTTGAAGTAAATGAAAGACACCTGTCAGCATGAGGAGGAACATGACAGAGCATTTACTACTATGTTTGTGAAGGGGACAGTACATACTGTGGGGATTTTAAAAACTAAAAATAATGGCCAGTACTGCATAGTTTGTTCTGAATGTGGGTTTTAAGTTATTTTCGATGACTTGCCCAGCCGTAATACAATAGTAGAAGATTTTGAGTCAAATTAGGAACTGATTAGAATTAAAAGGATAAATGTCACTGTGACCTCACAAAATCTGTTTTGGCCATAAAATTACAGTATTATTGCAAAATGTCACAGTTTTACATGAATGCCTAGTAGGATAAAAATGAATGTGGACTCCAGTTTAACTTTTTAGAAGCATGCAGTCACAAGATCGCAGTATTTAGCATTAAAGGGTGTTCTCACGAGAATTATTTATTTTTCACACATCACTTTGCAGCTGATGGTTGGTCACTAGTTGATGTGTCAGGCTCTGTTTTCACCCTGTCATTTGTCAGTCAACAGGATCCTTTGCTCTCATTGGTAGTTGGTTCACAGTTGAGACAAGTTGAACTCGGGACCCACCCACTTCCTATCATCGGTGGTCATTTTGCCTGTCTTGAAGCTGGCAAATGTCTTTTCAGTTTGGACACTCCTTTACACAGCACCACCCTCATAGTCGTTTATAACCAGCATCAGATTCAAAATGAACCTTTAAATAGAAAAAACATAGAATCTCTCAGTTTTAAATGTGACATGTTGTTTTTTAATGTATCCAAAAAATCCTCTTCAGTTGGTGACCCTCGTCATTCTGTCCTTCATGCCCGTGCTTTGCATTGCACAGTGGAGCGTGTTGTTTACCTGACAGGTTTAGAGACTTAGAATGTCATTAGATATGACACATAGACACACACACACACACACACATACAAATATGTACACACAAAATAACAGCAGCCATCTGACATAAAACCAAGTGGAGCTTGATACGACTAAATCCTTCTTACTGTGTGATTTGATAGCCTCTCTTTAAGCTCTGCTTTGACACATCTGCCAGTTTTAATGATGCTGGCAGCAGATGTTCAGTTTTGTCTTCACGTGGGCTGCTGAAAGATGGATGAATGCTGCTTGTGACAGTGAGGAAGTCTTCATGTTTTTTTCTATCCTTTTAAGTTGTTGTACACAAACTGCTGTAGTAGTTGGCCCTAAATGACCAGCAGCCAACTCGTTCCAGGCTGGCAAACGACATTCATCTGACTCACTGATTCAGCTGAATGTGGCTAGATGGCACGAATAGACCGTCACTGTGTCTGCTGACTTTTAAGCCATAACTTCCTCAACTCTGGAGCCTTGACTTCTGTTGTATAAAAAGTTCAGGATTAGCCTAATCTGGTTAAGTGATTACTGCCCACTTCGCATGCTCTTTGACAAAGAGATTAATGGGCAGCCAGTACAAAGGAAGACAGCAGGGTGCTAGGTTGACCAAGCTTTAAGGTAATAGCTGAGACAGAGCTTTGTCTGCCATTGTCTGTCCGGTTTGTGGAGCTGTAGCACCTTTGGCTGTTTCCAGCTACTGTCTAGCTCAACCTGAGCTTAGATTAAGTGTGTATGACACTAAAGCATGGAGCTTTGACAGCACTCACCACTGCTATGCTGATCTTCACTAAGAGATATTATATGTGAACAATTACACATGTATTTTATTTATTCATTATTCAAAAAAATTAAGTGTTTTTGCTGAGAGAAATTTAATAGATTTTAATGCCATCTGTTTTCATTGTAAATTGTATATTTTCTAATTATAAATATTATAACTATATATAATAAATGTGGTCAAATATGCTTTATTTTATTTCATATTTCCAAAGTCATGCAAATACAGTAAAATACAGTCTTATAGTTCCCAGCTGGATTGTTGTTGTGCTCCCCATGTTGTGCTGATTGATGGAGCATCTCCACCCTGGAGGTCAGGCAGGAGGTCAAACTGTAACTCAAACTGTGCACCCGGGCAGCACCTGCACTTTAAATTGGTAGACATTTATAGATTTGAAATGTTACACAGCACAGCTTTGACTTTAGAGGGCATGTGGTTTTTCTGCTCTGTCAGCACCACAAGCTCATAAATGTGCTTTCTATTTAAAAAGAAAAAAAAAGATTTTTGCTCCTCTCGTTCGTGTGTGTGTGTGCGTGCGCGTGTGCGCTCATTCTCATATCCATCCGTCTCCCTCCAGCTCCACTCACCTAAAGCGGTCTCTCTTCTACTACAGACTACATGCGTGTGCATGCTTCACTTGCTTTCTTTGCTCCTCCCCATTTAGTGTGTGTGTTCAAACATGCACACGCAGTGATCAGTAGCTTAGGGAGGTTGAGAGAAAGAAGCTTGTGTGTGTGTGTGTGTGTGTGTGTGTGTGTGTGTGTGTGTGTGTGTGTGTGTGTGTGTGTGTGTGTACACATGTGCACTTGCCGGTCTATCAGTGGGAGGGTGAGGGTGCTTTGTGATGCATGGCTGATGTCGCTGACATCGTTGTCGTCACAGGGCACTTTTCACACACACAAGCACCCACACACTGTCACAGAAATAGCTGATCCTCACATTATCCACACAGCACAGGCAGCATTCCTGACTTCTGCACCTCACTAGTAATATCTTTATATTTGGACCCCCTACTACTGGAGTTACACAGGGACCACTGCTAGGAACCCCCCCTTTTCTGCCCTTTTTTTTTAGCCCCGCTCCTCAGAATGGAGCAAAGGGGAGGGTCTCGACGGAAGGGTAAGTTTATCTTAACTCCTTCTTGAATGCCGTTTACTAGCTCCACAATGTCTTTGCTGATAACGTGAATAATTAGTTCAGTGTCTAACATGTACATCTCTTTTCTATAGAACTGATCTATAAGGTTATTAGTATTGATGGACTTTCTCTACCTCACCTGGGTTAAAAGGTTTTTATGGTCTTGTGTAATGACTCTTCAATATAGGTCTTAGTGTCTCTTTCTTGTTTTGCTATATTTAGTGGGTATTTTTTAAGAAATCAAGATGGTTTGCTTCTTTTGAGCCTCACTAAATCAAAAATCCTGATATTTGAATGAATTCTGGTAATGCGTGTGAATCAGTGGGCGGAGCATGGTACCTAACTTTCCCGGGCACAGTTTAGAAATTCACCCTAAAATTAAATGTATAAGTGCAAAATGCACAAAAACACGTTTCGAGTTTTTGAGGGCAGTAACAGAATGTTTTTTCTTACATTAGCTTCATGTTAAAGAAACTGATTTTTGACTTACAATTTCTAGACATCTCCTATTACCTCCATCTTTTTTTTTTAAGCCTCTGGCTCTGTTCTCCCTCTCTCCCCCCTTGGTACAGTGAGCCACAGACTAACACCGACAGTGTTAGGCAGCTTACAGTGTCGTCACAGTGGGCAGCTTAGCGGTTATAAATAGGATGCATGATCATTTATTACCACAGTGAGCAGAGAGGCTGAGCCTAGCCGTTAGCACATCCTCAGTGTACCTGCAGGTATATTTGGAGTAGTCAGTAAGTAGCAGAGTGCTGAAGTCTAACTTTAGCACTGGCTTCTGAACAGAGGGGGGACTAAAAGACAGCTGACACTTTGTGACAAATGTCGAGTTACTGTCATGACTCAAAATTATGTCCCACTGTGCAGAGCACTGTGGCAGAATCAGGGAATCCCACTCTGTTATGTAACAACACAGACTGTGATGTAAAAGAACGAGTTTGAAATTGCAGATGTTGGGGCAGTCTAGCATGTAGCAGTGAGTCTTTTTCAAAAGCCATCTGGACTCTGTTTATCCTGCTCTTACTGTGCTGAGTCCTGCAGCTTTACTGAGTATGATCCAGAAAGTAATGGTGGCAAAATTCTTACCCTTTCATATGTAGGTACGTGCAATTTCAGATCAATTAGTGCTAACAAGCTGATTTGTATCTCAAATATATATCTCCATGTCTTAATACAACAGATGTAGCTCAAACAAAGAAATAATTAGGCTCCTAACAACTAAGGCATCTCATAAATGGCAACCTAATTTCGGTAAAACAGTTTCATTTTTCAGCATAAGAAAATGAGTCATTCTGTAAATAAATCTATTATGATTTAAGAATTTTCTATATCCTTTTGCCTTTAAAAAAATAAATACAAAATTTCAAAACAGAAATTTACATGACTACTGAAGCGTAACACAAAGCCCAATGTAATTATTTCCTGAGCTGTCCTCAAATGAACTGATTCAAGCTTTGCTTGGCAGTTTGTGTTGTTGTCAGACTTTATCTTTACCTCATGCCCAAGTTTTCTGTCTGCCTTTTAGAAGTCTTGGAGAATAAAGGTCATGATGTTTTTATCACGGGGTGGATAATTTAACCTGTGGCCATTTGCCTAAAGTTACCTGCAGTTACATCTACCCTTCAGCAATGTCACATTTGTAGAGGTTACCTAATGCGCTACGCACCTAATGCACCAGCAGTCTGTCCTTGCCACCTGCAAAAGTGGAACATGTACACACATGCACAGCTCTCACCATCAAACCCACCTGCATTCATTCATCACAGATTACACAAGAGGTTTCAACCTGCTCTTTCCCTCTTTTTAATTTTTTTTAATTATAATTACTTCTTACATTTGAATAGTTTTGCCATCAGTGTATGAGGGGAAAGTTGCACAAAGCTCACTTTTTAAATATGCCGCTCAATACTACAAACTGAAGATTTACGGCACAGTTGCCCCCTTTGCTAGCTATAACTGAATAACATGAGGTAATGCAGGACTTTGAGACATGTTCTTGTCTGACCAAATATGTGGCTCTTTAGCTGCGAGGTGGTCCACTCTATTGACCAGCACATACCTGACATTTTCTGCCTGATGCGTGTGCTTCTTGGTGCTGGGTAGCTGGGGCACATTTGGTTTAGCCCGGCCTGTTTTGATGAAAGCAGCTGCGTTTTGTGGCTGGAAATGAAGTTAATGAGTGTGCTGAGAGTAAACATTACAAAACATTTGGAGGTGATGATCTGTGTGATGACTGGAAATTTAAGGCACGATTACACAGATCAAGTGTTGGTTATTGGAAGTACAGAGTAGGCGCCGTTATTAAGCTTCAGTCTCCTGCTTTCTTTGCTGTGATGATTTAAAGGTAGTGAAGGTGTGGAACTCCTGGCTTCTTTCTTCACCACAAGAAACTGACTCCCCCATCTTCATCAGTGGGCTCTGATGTTGACTATGTTTGGCTTAATCCTCCATTGCTGGTTGGAATGTTTGTGTGTTTGGGCCACTATGATTACATAAATGCATAATCACAAGAGGAGCATCAAGAAGAGGAATTTCAGGAGAGCGTAACCCAGTGTGTCCTGTGTTTGACATGATATAACCTTTGGCAGTCGCGTTCTTGTATAAAGCTGATCTATCTGCCCAAATGTTTTCAGTGTAGTGTTAGCTGGAGATATTGTTGTTGTTGTTGTTGTTGTTGTTTTTTTTTCTTCCCATCAGTACTCTGTTCCACTCTCCCTGTTCATAATCAGGTGCATATTTGCCAACATTTACAACGCTTGCTCCTTTTGAGCTAGCTTGTTCATTCAGTGCACTGTCAGCATTCCTGAACTGACATGAGAACAGATGATGTAAAGTCTTTGCATCAGCAAAGCTGGATGGATGTTTTGGTAATCCAAGCAAGACTTTTGTTCATTCTTTTATTTATTATATGGTAGTTGACATAATTCAAACCACATTTATGAATAGACTGGTGTCAAATGGGATCTGACCGTGTTTAGACACAAACTAAAATTCACTGTAAGCAGGGTGAATTAGTCCAAGGTAAATGGCAACTTGTGATGTGAACAGAGGCCAGCATCTGTTAAGTAGGCCATTGTGTTCATAGCACTACTGTAAATGAATCTAGACCATGTCCCTGTGGGCCATTCCTACCAACACACTCACACACATACATTGCCATTTCTACTAAACCACTCTAGATTATACTTAAGACAGAGGGACACGTGCAGATNNCCCCCCGTGTTTGTCCCCGTGATTTTATTTTTATTTTTTTCCTCCCTCCACTAAATAATCTACTGCAACAATTGCTGCAGTAATTGCAGTATGGAGGGATTTGTGGCAGCTGGCACTTTTTTTGTTTAGGATGGTGAAGTGCGTCTTAAGGTCACTGGAGGATTTGATGACCTCGAGACAAATTTGTTACCACATACAGACCAGTTAAGGTATTTTTAGAGCAAAGGAGCATAAGATTGCAGATTTAATTAACAGTAGGTTTGGGGTGATGGCAAATTTCCTGTCGGACAAAAAATAATGTGATACAAATGAAGGAGCAGAGAAAAATACATGTATAAAATTAACATCATTGTTTTTGTTTTTTTTATGCTAATGAAAGCTCTTAACCCTGTAACACCAAGTGTATCATATTTGTATTTGTATATGAGTTATTGTGAGTTTTTGAGAAGTCATCAGTGGGACTTTTTCCCCCTGAAAAATGTTAAAACACTAAATTGTGGTTTCTGTTTCCTGTGGTTTCTGTGGCTTGTGGTAAATTTGCCATGCGTTTTTATGCAGATTGCTTTTATTAAATAACTTTAAAGACCACACCACGCACTACACGTTTCTTGTGTATTTGAGCATTTATAATTTTATCTAACGCTGGGAACTTTTCAGTTAAAAAAACAAACAAATCTGCAGTTTAGCATAAAAAAATCATAAAAATGCTCTTGATGTTGAAAATGATTGACAAAATAGTCTTGGCTTAATACCTGCTTATTGGAGAAATGACGTGCCATTGAAAGCTCCATCAAGGGTGTCTTAACTACAGCGTGGAGCTGTATTACCAAAGATCCCTCCTTCCCTTAAGGAGAGGTGAACCGTTCTTTTCGCTTCCTGACTGACGTCTTAACCACCTTACATACGGACTTAAAACAGAAACCTCACCTGATTTGGAAACATTGCCAGTTTTAGCCTGCTGCGTGGTCTCAAAGAGGATTTAGCCAGAGTCATTTAAGACAACTAATGGCGTGTAGCATTGAGCAGAGCCAAGTGATGACTGACTGGCTGACTCACCCTCACCTTGCCCTTACCTGTGCTTTACCTTAAATTCATTTCATGGTAGCCACACTTCATGAAATATTGTGTCCCTACTTTATATTCTCTATGTGCTGTCCCATATAGTACACTCTGTTACAGAGCGTCACAGTACAAGGACATAATGACTTTCTCTGTGATTACCAACAGGCTAAGCCACTCTGCAAGCCTCTTATTCCCCCTGCAGCTGGATCAAGCAGTAAAAGTTACCCATGAAATCCCCACTGCAGCTAGAGTTCACCGGGCAGGTTCACTCATGAATGAAGAGGCGCAGCACTGACTGGTTGTGACTAACTCATCAATCTAAACAGGTGGAGAGATGTACTGATTTTCGGGGCCAGTGGTTACATTTTTTTGCTTATTTTTTTTTGTTTGTTTGTTTGGGGTTTTTTTGCTCCGATAAGCTCATCACACACACAGTTGCATATTTTTAGAGGTTCATTATTATCCACAGGTTTCTGGAAGAGCATACGTAGGCTGCCATGACAGACTGCTACTTCCGCTGTACGATTTTATACTTCCGGTTACCCAAAGTTAGAGCCAGAGTTAATGACAAAATTCTCTTACTTTGTGCTGTAACGGGCGGCTTTATTAGTTGGAACATGAGCTCGGATTCAACTTGTGCTGTTGTCGGTTGTCACTACATCAGACTGTACATTTTTTTCAAATTATTTTATTCCCCCAAATTATACTACCCAGTTGCACATCCTGTTATCGTATTTTTTCATTATGTTTTAAGTTTTCCTTTAATGTACAGCCTCTTATTTTTTTACTTTATTTTATTTATAGTGTGACACTACAGTATACAGCCTACACAAAGCTTAAACAATGCGTGCCTTCATGTAAACACATAGCAGTTAGCAAGATGACAGCTACGTGTCTCCCTGATCACAGCCTTCGGCCAGTCCAGTGTTTCTGTTTCAGTGATCTGAACACTCTGATATCCACATCAGTGATATACCTTCCACAGAATAGCTGCCACATCACTACATGATTTCCTTAATCAGCGATACAGGAACAGCTGACTCTCCACCCCAACGGAAGTAAACTACCGGCTTCCGCAATGAATTATGGGTAATGGCGTGAAGTCAGGAATACTGTGGATAAAGTAGAATTTAGTAATTTTATACCATCATGTTAGAGCTTCCAACAACTTTATTTACAGATACTTAGATTTGAATCCACTAATTGTTCAAGCTACTTTTCTGTTGAAAATGCCAAACAGTCTGTGGATTCAAATGTTGAGATTTTCTGCTTTTCCTTGTAAATTAATAACGTCAATTAAGCTTTAAATGCTTTATCAGAAAATAAGTAATCTAATCAGACCAGCTTGGCCACTGGGTAGTCTTAATGGGGATTTTTTCTTTTTCCTCATGTTGTAGTTGGCTTTTTTTATTAATCAAATATGTAACCAACTTATCAGGAATAGAAATAATGAGAATCAGCCCTCTGAAATAGAGTAACATTTTAACATTTTTGTAAGTATAATAATACGTTCTTTGAAGTTAAAAGGAACGAGCTGGATTGCTTAGACTCCATTCATCACCTCCCCTCTGCAGTCTTTTTTAGAAGTTTTTATCTGTAAAAGTAGTATGTATGAAAGCAGCTTATATATTTGTATTGTGGCTTTTTGTGCAAACTATAGCTAGCATTTGTTGTGTCAGGATAAAGGAGTTGTCCAGTTAAGTTTCTGTCTTCTGTGGTGGGTTCGCTCTGCGTGGGTGCTTTGGTATGAACTCTATAAACACCACCTCTGTTTATTTTTCTTGAGTTCCATTTGAAGCTCATATTTATTGCTTTATTTTTTTGTCTTATTGGACTTTATTTATAGTGTTTTATTGGTCATAAATGCGCAACTTAGTTTTGACTGTTTTAGTCTCTTTGTTGCACAGCAGACTTCAACTGCTTTTTTTAACTTCTCACACAGGTTTTATTTTGACACTATAATGTAATTACCTCCAAATTAATCTAATATAATGGGACACACACCTACACACGCACACACACACGCATGTGTCTTAGCCCCTACACTCTCAGGTGTCCATTCAAAACATTTGCTCCGTGCTTTCCTGTGTAGTTTGTCGGCCCTAGCAGCGAAGACGTGATTCACAGCTTGGTGATGAACTGTGCCCTCTGAAGACGGCTGGGCTGCTGTGGGTGACACGGGACAACTATGAGATTCATCGTGTGGTTGACAAAGTAGACACACAGGAAAGATGATGTGTTTCAAAACTTGTGCCACACTCCATAAAACAACTGGTGTTATTAATCTTGATGAAATCCAAAACACGGCGACCATTTCTTCTATTGTATTTTCCTCTCAGGTTGCCTTTATATGCATCATTTTGTTTCATTTTCTTGTTTGCAGTGTCATGTCTTTTTAAGCATATTAAATGTGTTTTGTGCGATCTGAATGGATGATCAGTGGTTATTCTTTGATATCGGTGCCTTCCTTGCACATATAGAGGGAGACTTAATTTCTAGTTTAGGTATAAATTATTTTTGCATATTATGACAAGTCCTCGTCATGATCTCGGTTATTAAAAAACTGTAATGTATAAAAGTCAGATGCATGAGTGTGAGGCCAAAGTGGTTTTGGTGTATGTAGTATCCACTGTGTCCAGAAAGGAAATTGAATACATCAGGTTATTGTTACCAGGAGCCACTGACAGTATCAATTAATGTGTTAATTTTAGATTTTACATTTTTTTTCTGTAGGGTAAAAAAATCTGTGAACGAATGAATGAAAGTGAATCTTTGATCCATCCTCAGGATATGGATTGAATGTGATCGAGTCATCTTCTAACAGATTGTACTGTCTAAAGAAAGCTTGATTCAATTTTAATGTTTTATTTTCAAACTGCTGCGTGTTTGGAAGAACTATTCTGGCTATCTGTGATCAGCCAAGTCAATCTTATATTATTAGTTTCCCAAAGTTAGCAGTTGAGCTTTTTTAATTCATTCCTTGGAAATAACACCATCCACAATGGCTTGACTCGTGGGCAGCACCCTCATTGTCCTTTTGAAAGTTCTGTCTGTTCGCCCTGGCCTTTCCCATTTTATCTTATTAGCATGGTCACATCACCTTTCTGGTGGTCCCCAGTATTATTCAACTGCTTCTTCACTGAGTCAAACTGTTTTGTACCTCAGCTAGTCCTTGTGCTGCTCTAGAGACCCCCTGTGAGCTCGAGGGCCGATCTAAGCAGGTTGAGGGGTGGTTAGAAGAGCAGCTGCAGTTTGAGACTGTGGAGTTTGAGTCCATCCATGCATGCCTGGATCATCAATACTAGGGTACAAATGTTTGGTGGGCCCTTGAACTGCCAGCCCCCCTGAGTTAATCAGGGGCAGGGGGAGTCACGCGAGATCACACAACTGCATAATGAACCAAACTAGTCGCTTGGTATGACCTCTGATGCCCTGTTTTTCTAACGCAGAGGTCTGTTTAGTTTTTTTTATGTATGTTTTTCAGCAGGAAATGAAACCGTTCCTACAGATCATTTACCATTGTTCTCAAAGTGTCACCAGCTATATTGTGCTTTGGTCATATGATGTGTTAAACCTTCACTGCATTACCTATAAAGAGAAAACTGTGCTGTGTTTCCACAGGTGATGGTGTGCCAAAGGAAAACAGTCCTTTTATCAACAACACAGATGACAAAGGCAACAGCTACGATGGCACCAACATGGCACTTTTTGAGGTAACTGCCCAGTTTTTATCATATGGATGGATCCATGATACACAAGCCAAGGAGGATGTTTCACTACACAAGGAAATGTGACTGTGTTTAAGCTATGAAGGAGAAAGCCCAAACTGTGCAGTAAAGCTATAAATTCACCAGAACCCTATTTAAGTAAACATTCACTGCCTGAATCTTATCTGCAGCTTAAATTAGAGCTAGTCTATGAAGTTCAAACCAACCATTAATGCCAAGTGTGCTGGAACAACAGTCTTAAGTTGTGGTGAACTACATAAATAGAACTCACAGAGGTAAAAGCACCAATTTGCTCTTAGCTCAGCAGTGTGTCAGTCAAGAAGTTTATTTGCTATAAAAGCCGGTGCATTCCTTCAAGTTCATTCAGCTGACCCTTTGCCCAGTGCTTTGCTCTGCCATCTGGCAGACCTTGGTGCTCTGTGGTCATGGCTCTTGTATAGAATCAATAAGGCACTGCGGCTTCTGGATCTGAAGTTGATCCAGGAATGCTATTCAAAGATGCTTTGAAAGATCAAAACTAAATATTGCACTGTTTATTTTGAACATGGAAGACTTCCTGTGATAACTGTCTATCCAAAGGATAAATTAAACTTCAAGCTTTTTTCCTCAATGATATTGAGATAAAATGGTGGATCCTTATAATTAAAACGTGAACGTACGTATAATTCCTGCAAGCCAAAAGTTCAAGCTTTGTCTTGCTTGAAACACTAAAACTGAAACTACTCTTAGCTCTCTGATGTTAATGAGAGCAGATTTCATGAATATTGTTATCTCAAGTACACAGCTGAGTGAGCACAGAAGCCCTCTTTTTTTTTTTTTAAATGGTCAGCCAGTCAGAAGGAAGGTGGCTTAAAGCGAAGATGTTTCAGACAATAGATGAACTGAGAGGCTTCACCAAAGCCCAGTTTAAGATAAAAAATAATTATTTTGAGCAGCAAATCCTACAAGGCTGCCCTAGAAATAATAACCGAGCTGGAAACGAGTATGAAAGTTCCCATTTAATGTAACTTTGAAAAGATAATTTGTACAACACTGCTGCTGTTCAGCTGTTAAAAATCTATTTCTTTATTTCAGGAGGAAATGGACAGCAACCCCATGGTATCATCCTTCCTCAGTAAACTGGCAAACTACACCAATCTCACACAGGGTGCACAAGAGCACGAGGAGGCTGATGATGACGAGGGGCCAAAGAAGAAAGCTGTTAAGGTAAAGCAACAAGCCTTGTTTTAGACACTGTATTGGCATTTTGGTAGTGTTTGCATACATCACATATATGGTAATGTACAGTTGCATATTAACAGTTGTTCCTTTAAATCTGCTGAACTGTCATTACACAACAAGGCCTTTGACCGATGAAGCCACTGCTGTTTGTTTTATTCTCAACTCTTTCTGTTTGCGTGCACCGTTATTGTCTTTTCTTTAACCTTCTGTGTGCTTGTTCATCTTTAACGCTTTAATTTGTGGACAAATACACTGTAATTTATAAGAAACAGTCTTCTTTCAGACTTTTATGACCTGAGCTCTTTTATTGGCTCAGAGCACATGGTAAAGCTCCTTTCAAAGATGAAATAAGAACAGAAACATCATCAGCAGTCCAGCACAAGCCCTAATTTCTACCGTCTTTTCCTTTGGTCTATCCGTCGATGTTCAATTTTTTGTCAATCTTTAAAAAGAGAAGTTTCTACAGTGCTGCCATGCAGCACATAGATGCTTTTGTAACCACAGCTCCAGTCCCATGCCAGTTGCCCCAGCCTGTCCGCTGCATAGAAATGGGACGTGAGCACCTCCCACTGGTTTTTAGGAACATCTTATTAAAGAAAGAAGTGGATGAAACTGACACCATTCTTGCAGCTCTTTGTTTGAAACAGTGGGACTGGTGCTGTACATTTGGAGGTAGATGACTAAAAAGGTAGCTGTTTGTTAATGCAAGGCGGTCCTTGTAAGGGCCCTTTTTGCTTGTTGTTGCAAAAGTTCCTTAAAGGGAATAGGATGGAATTGAATTTTGACATGATTGTAGAGGAGATATTGATGTTATGATGTTACTGACTGTGTTCAGTCCTCTTTTGTTTTATGTGTTAATGTTTATTGCAACTCAGTTTTTGGTTTAGTGGTTGTACATCTGTGAGATTAGTTTTAAATAAGTGTTTAACAATGTATACAGTTTTTCTAACCTTTCACTCCTTTGTTTTTCCTCTTTTCTCTCTTCTTTGTTTCTGTTTTTCTGTTGTCCTTTCTCTCCCTAATCACCCCTTACCCTTCCCCCCTCTACAGAGCCCTCAAATGGGGACATTCATGGGTGTCTACCTCCCGTGCCTTCAGAATATTCTGGGGGTCATCCTGTTTCTGCGTCTCACCTGGATTGTTGGCACTGCTGGCATCTTGGAGTCCTTGGCTATTGTCGGCTTGTGCTGCTCATGTGTGAGTGCTTCTTTTTTTTTCTCTCTCTCTCTCTTTAACAAGAAGAAGGTTAAGAAATTGAAAGTTTTAAACAGCCACAGCTGTGTGTCTGACATGATCTGTCACATAAGGATCCAAAGTAGAAAACAACTGTCAGAAAACTTTGGCCCAGAGGGATTAGTTGCACATGCGCTGACCTTATTCTTTGAAACTTTGGCCATCTTTACTAGGGTCATCCAACACTGTAACAGTACATGTGACAGAAATATGCAGCATGTAATCTAAGTCCAAGCTGAGTTACAGCAAAGGCATTATAATTGGTTATTTGCACAGTAACATTTGATGGGTCTTTTTGTACTCTGTGCCACATCTGAAACCAGCCTTTCACATACTTTCTGATTATGTCTTGTATTGGAAGCCATTTTCATGTCTTGGTCAATGATAGAAGAAGAGGAAGTGAAAGGAGCTATTCTTCCTCTACTTTTCAAATTAATATTATTTGTTCTTTATTAAGATATTTAGCTTTTAAGTCATTAGAATGATGATGTGCTGGATTATGTAAGTGTTTGTATGTGAGACGCTGAGTGTTGTTGCTGATTTTGGATACAGTTTTTAATGGCAGACAGTCACAATGGTTGACGGCAGTAATGAATGGCTGGCAAGTTGACTTAGTGGCCACTGATCCCTCCTATATTTAGCCACTGCGACTCTCCATTTCTCCTGCTCGTCTAGCTTCTAATGGTACCTGGCTTGGCTGTAATCCGTCCATCTGCAAACTGTCAGAAACATGGCAGCGTACACACCCACACAGTAGCTATATTCGCCAATCCCACGGCAGGCAGTGGATTATTTCAGCTTAATCAGGCAAAGTAGAAAGGAAAAACACTCTAGTCCCAGTTAAATGCTTTTTGTCTCATAATTAAATCTTCTAATGGGCATAGAATTGTTAACTTAACTCACAGTGACCGAGAATAGCAAAGAGTAACACTGGTTGTACAAGGAATCAAACCTGAAATTCATTTCCATTCCTAAACCTATTTATTTATATTTGAATATGCATAGATTACCAAATGTTGATTCTGTATTGCTAATGATCTTATTGCTATGAATTAATGATGCATACATTGAGCTAAAAAAATCATGTTTGTTCAGACAGGTCACAAAGTAAACACAGCTGCAATCCTGCTACATCAGCAGATCTCTTTGCCAACTCATGTTTGCTATTCAGTTTCATTTATATAGCAACAAATGACAAAAAAATGTCGCCTCAAGGTGCTTAAAATATTAGCGAGAGAACCCCAACAATCGGTTGACGCACTGTTAGCAAGCACTTGACAACAGTGGACATGAAACACCCAACAAAACCAAGCTCAGGGAGGGGCAGCCATCTGTCCTGACCGGTTGGGGGTAAGGGGAAAGAGAATAGAGCAGAGGGAGGACAAAAGACACACATGGGAGAGAGTTTAAAATTAATTACTAATGATTAAATGGAATAATGGAAAGTGAAAAGAGGGAAGTGAAGAAAAAAAACACTGCATAACTAAGGGAGCAATCAGGGTCACCTGATCCAGCCCTAACTATAAGCTTGATCAAAAAGGAAGGTTTTAAGCCTAATCTTAAAAATAGAGAGGGTGTCTGTCTCCCGAATCCAAATTGGGAACTGGTTCCTCAAAAGTGGGCCCTGAAAGCTGAAGGCTCTGCCTCCTACTCTACTCTTAAATACCATAGGAACCGCAAGTAAGCCAGCAGTCTGAGAGCGAAGTGCTCTGTTGGGGTGATAAGGGACTATGAGGTCTTTGAGATAAGATGGGGCCTGATTATTCAAGACCTTGTA
>JASGAU010367022.1:0-22082 GCA_030220045.1 Australoheros facetus
GTGTGTGTGTGTGTGTGTGTGTGTGTGTGTGTGTGTGTTACATGTTACTGATACAGGTGTGTGTGTTTTGCAGCCCCTTATGTGAAGGTGTATTTGATGGATAACGGAAAGTGTGTGTTGAAGAGAAGAACACGACTGGCAAGAAAAACCCTTGACCCACTTTATCAGCAACAGCTACAGTTTGAAGAAAACCCTGAGGGCAAAGTTCTACAGGTAAATATACACCTTTACCTGTCAGACAAACTTCAGGGCAAAGTTCTACAGGTGACAAATGCTGAATGTACTGTACTGCATTAGCATAAAGAATAAAAATTAAAATAGTGCAATCATACAAACTTCAGAATAATGTCTACAGTGTATGTGTGATGTCATTCAGATATCACTAAGATGTGTGTGTCTGTGTGTGATATCACTAAGGTCTGTTTCTTTGTAGATCATTGTCTGGGGTGACTACGGTCGGATGGACCATAAATCATTCATGGGTGCTGCCCAGATTCTATTGGACGATCTGGACCTGTCCAACATGGTGATTGGCTGGTTCAAACTCTTTCCTGCCACCTCATTGGTAGACCCTGCCTTGGCTCCGCTAACCAATAAGGAGACAGAGGGTAGCAAATCTTAGCATCAAGAGGTGTGACTGACCGGTCACAGACGTGTTACAGGGTGGGGCCTAAAAAAAAAGTCCCACAGTCCTCCTCTGCTGCTGCATGCTGCATGATGACATCACAGTGATGACACAACAGTTTCATGATGATGTCACTTGGAGGAAGAAGAGGAGGAGGAAGGTGCCATGCCCTGTTCCGCCCACTGAGGGCAGAGACACACAACAAAGGATGCTGGGGAAAGAAAGGAGTGGCCATATGACCTCAAGGTGCCAGCCAATCACAGCAGCTCCTCAGGAGTCATATGACTGTTAGAGGCATGTCAGGAACCCATAGACTCAATTACCTGATAGTATTCATGGAGACGCAGGAACATAGAGGGGGCTTCTTTATGTTTATGCATGGAATGATGAAGACATTAGAACATAAACCCCATCAAAGCAAAAACAACACAAGAACCATGAAAATCATGAAAACACATGAGAACAAAAGAACACGAGAACAAAGAAAACAAGAACATGTGAGAGCATGAAAATATGTGAGATCGTGCCAGAATGTGAGAACGTGAGAATGTTGTCTAAAAACTAAAATAAAAGATTCTCAAACATCCTCTGTGCCTCTGTTTGGGCAACTGTGATAAAGTTAGGTACATAAGTCCAGTTTGACAAGGTTCTGCTGATTTTACTGAGTCGACTGGTTCTGCAAGGTTCTGTGTTTTTTTTACTAACTTGACTGGATCTCTGAGGTTCTACTGATTGAAATGTTTCTGGTTCTTTAAAGTTGTTTAAAGGTTCTCGTATCACCAGCAAATCACCAATTTGCTATGGCTTTCTGTAGATGTGTGACACAACAGAGAGTCCATTTAGTTCTACGGGTTTAGACTCCAGTTTGTTCATGTAAATGGGAAGTCTTCTTTACACACTGAGGTTAATTATGGAGTTCCACAGGGTTCAGTGCTGGGACCAATTCTATTTACACTATACATGCTTTCCTTAGGCAGTATTATTAGAAGGCATAGCATACATTTTCACTACTGTGCAGATGATACCCAGCTTTATCTATCCAGGAAGCCAGATGACACACATCAATTAGTTAAACTGCAGAAATGTCTTAAAGACGTAAAGGCCTGGATGACCCCATTTTCTCCTTATGAATTCAGATAAAAATGAGGTTATTGTATTTGATCCTACAAACCTTAGAAAAATGGTGTCTAACCAGGCACTTACTCTGAATGGCATTATCTTGGCCTCCAGTAACATTGTGAAAAATGTTTGACCAGGATATGTCCTTCAATGCACTATTGAAGTTAACTCAGAAAGATCAATCGGAGAGAAAGAGTCTAAATATAGATCAATAGTACTGAGAGTAGCTGAACATAAAGTTATGTCTGTGAGATGGTTATGAATGGTTAAAATTTTATTTCTAAAGAAATTCATGATGTCATTACTAGTTAAGGTTAAAGGAATACTCGGCTCTACAGAGCTCTGACTCTTTGTCAGCCTGGCTACAGTGCTGAAAACAAACCTGGGGTTGTTCTTTTTTTACTTCAATTAATGATGAGCAGTAAGCTGTCCTAGCTTTACGGAGGGCTTTTTTATAGAGCACTGAACTCATTTTCCAGGCTAAATGATGATCTAAATAAGTGAGACACCATTTCCTCCCCAGCTTACAGGTTATCTGCTTTAAACTGCTCATTTGTGAATTATAGCAGGGAGTCAGGCACTTCTGATTTGAAGCTTTCCTTTTCAGAGGAGCCCCAGTATCCAGAGTCAAACAGTGAGGATGTAAAATTACTGATGAGATAATCAACCTCTCCTTAAACTTAGTTACAGCATTTACAGAAAGACTAATACTGTAATAAATTTTATTCCCCACTGCAGTGTAATCATTCATGTAAATCTAAATTGTTGTCACCAATTTTAATGTGTATTATATTGTCTGGTAAGGTCTAGACATTTATGTAATAGTGTCACTTGGGAACTAGGGGGCACGGGCTTTAGATTGGTTGGTTTTCTCTTTTTAAGGAATGCTTTAAGGTGTAGGGAATTACAGCAAATAAGACAAAATAAGGAGTTACTCCAATCGCAAAGTTGAATTGCTGCTCATACTGCAAGAGTTACTGTGCTTGAGTACAGAGGTTCTGATGTACAAGAATTCAAGAACTTATTCAGATGGTATGAATTCATATTTGGAAAATGCAAAACATAAACCTCTTCTCAGTTCCTATGCCAGTGAATCTGTTCCACAAAGCTCAAGGCAGCAGTTTGATTGTCCACCTAACGGAGGCAATAAAGCTGCAGTGTCAATGGAAATACAATTTAAGGATTCACGGCCTCAGTTCAATCATCAAGCTATAGGAAGAGACTGCACTGCAGTGCCAATGGAAGTACATCCTAAAGAAATGTAGCCTAAAGCTCATGCTCTGAATATCAGACCAAGTATGTTTCAAGGATTTCAGCCAATAATTCATATCACACATCACAACCAGGAGTCCACTAGACATTTAATACAAGATCTGATACGATGCAACCAAATGTTTAAAGTAATTTTCTTGACATCATGAAACTTCTACCCATTTTGAAAACATGTCAATCACCAAGCACTACCTCCACAATGTATTAGTTCAGTGAAATCAATTTGCAGATGAGCAAAACGCTTATCCAGGTGTGGCTGGGCTGCTTGTAGAGTTTGAATACCTTTATCTAGACTGTTAGTTACACAAACCACACAGGAATTGCAAAAAATGTGAAAATAAGTTTGGAATCTCTTTGTAGACCAGTGTGGCTGTTTTTCTTGTACCATCCCTCCTTTGACACATGGTCCTTGTGTGTCAAAGGCTGTCAAGCACTCGTCTCAGTAATTTACTCAGAGGTAAGCGCTCTTTGAGACTCATTGAGTCTACCTGCAGATTTTTTGGATCAACGTGAAAGCGGAAAAGAAATCCCATCCTCGTCACCAAGATTGTGGTGGAAAAAATAAGCTGAGCTCTGAAACCAAACTGATTTCCTGATATTTATTGAAAGAAACCTTTGCAAAGGAATCAATACAGCACGAACAGTCACCAGCATTAATACTGTAAAGGAAAAATAACACCTCATTTATATTCATGTGGATACAATTTTTGTTCTGGCTGTGTGGAGTTTTCTTCCCACCATCATGTTGGCACCTGCCTGGTAACAATGACGCTCACAGTATCTCATGACCTTGCACACAGCTTACAATTAGTTGCTATCATCGCACACACTCTTTTCACACAAAGAAGTAACTTCTTACAAGACAGCCATGGAGGCTAAATCAGCTGAAACACAGTACTGTAATAATGCAATTCAATTTTATTTATATAACACCAAATAACAGCAGTTGCCTCGAGGCACTTTATATTGTAAGGTAAACGTTAAGTCCCTGAAGGTCTGGACACAAGCGCAGATCAGAGATGAGATTAACAGAGTTTTATTTACAGTTTTAAATCGTCTTAAAGTGGCTCTTATACCGGCAAGCAGAACTACTCCCCCAGGCTCCTTGATCTCCACTCTCCTGAAACTCTCTCCCAGCCTTTGGTCGCTTCTTCAGCTGCTGGAGTTCTGAACAAAAAGAGTGGTGATGCGCAAATCATACACAAGAAGGAAACTTGCAATAATAGTTTTGGATTGGGCTGGACTAGGTACCACTAGTAGAGCAACGTTCCTGGGTCCGCTTGATGGAAACATCTGTCTTTTAAAGTTTGGGCCCACTCGGCTAAACAGCAAACAGGTGAGCATAATAATGAGGATCAGATGAGTAATAAGAGAGAGAGAGAGCAAGGAGGGACAGAGAAAATAGAGAAAGGGTAGGCTGGCCAGGAGGACTGGGGAATCGTGACAGTAAAGACTCAACCCAACAGTCAAAATGCCCCCCTATGAGCAAGCACTTGGCAGTGGTGGGAAGGAAAAACTCCCTTTTAACAAGAAGAAACCTCCAGCAGAACAAGGTTCAGGGAGGGGCAGCCACCTGCTGCAATCAGTTAGGGGTGAGGGGAGGGAGACGGGACAAAAGACATGTTGTG
Organism: Australoheros facetus; assembly: GCA_030220045.1. Classification (NCBI taxonomy): domain Eukaryota; kingdom Metazoa; phylum Chordata; class Actinopteri; order Cichliformes; family Cichlidae; genus Australoheros; species Australoheros facetus. The sequence continues at coordinate 4,645 of JASGAU010367022.1, forward strand.
GAAGAATAAATACACTGAACAGAGGTGGTTGATTGTATGTCTGTCACATTGTAGCACAGATTTGGGTAACTCTGTTACTTTAAATAATTTTAAGATCATTGTTGATGGCATCTCCATCTTGCACAAAACATTCAACAACACCGTTAACATAAATGAATCGAACAAACTTTTACTCTTCCTCATACATATGTGAGGAAGAGTAAAAGATGTTAGAATTGAGTTTTCTCTGTAATTATTGTAGGATCTTTACCTGACAATAAAAAGTGACTTGAGGCAACTGTTTGCTATACAAAATAAAACTGAATTAAATTGAAGAAACTGTAGTTAGAGAACAATACTTATATTTTTCATCTAATCCTAGTTACTCCAGTAATGAAGGTCATTAATTTAATTTAGTCAAATTTTACACACATGAAATGGAGTTTCTAAAAAAGATTGCCTGTTATCCAGCATTTAAACAAACAGATTTATTTTACATGTATTTTAAACCACTGTCGCGTCTAAAAAACTGCAGTAAGGTATTAAGACTATTTATCTTGAATAATAAGATAAATAGCAGAGCAGAGCATACAGTTGTGTCCCATTAAGCAATTCTTTTTATTTGTATTTCTTTTCATATAAAACACTGTATGTCTTGTTTCACATCTACTTGTATTTCCCTGATTGTATATGTTTATATATTGATATTCATGTTGCTTACATAAAGTACTGTAATAGCTACTGATATAAAGTTCTAAATAATAATTTTAAAAAGTAAAGAACGACATCTAAGCAGATGCACAGCATTTCCTGCAGACTAACACAGCTAACTTGCTATTTCCTGCATCAACAGGAATGAAAACCTCACCAAAGAGCTTGAGTACCTCCAAATATGACCAGTAGACAATGCTAATGAGCAAGACATTTATGCATGTTATAACACTGTATTTACTCTCCCTGCTCATCTCTTCAGAGGAAAAGTGTGCTGGGAGCAGGCTGTTCCCAGCAAGTACAGTATAAGCTCTGATTGCAGATCAGCTGAGAGTTGGAGAGGCGAGCCGTTATGCCAAAAACACTGTATTGCTTTTGCAAATAGACTATCTTGACAAATTGATCAGATACTAGAAGATTACACCAAAAAAATCTTTCAAGTTTGGGCCACTTTCCTCCACCATTGCTCCTTGCAATTTTGCTCAAAAAGCATATCTGGATATCTGGCTGCCCTAAGTCCACATCAATCCATTATGTGGGATGCATCTCTCAACTCACTGTGCATGGTAACCAATCAGATGTCAGGGTCCTTTAATGAGTGCAGTGGCAGTTTAAATTATTCCCTGCAGCACAGGAACCATGAAATAAATAGGGAAATAATTTAATATGTTTTTAAACCAAATTAATCGATATTTTAAGTAATTACCTAATTAATATGCATTTCATTTTGGCACTCCATTAACACAGATATAGATATTTTTTTCTTCCACTAGCAGCTCAAAGGAGCTGAACACACTGAATTACCTGCTCGGTCCTCACCTGCGTGCTATCACAGAGCTAATAGGTTTAAGGTGCGATGAAATGGCTCGTGTGGAAAAGCTGAGTAAAATCAAAATAAAAGAATACCAGAGATGCCGGAGGTGAACTTTTAATCTTTAGTGCAGTTTAACAGGTTTTAACTTTACAAAGAAAAACACCAAACAGCTGGATTCATGCAGGTCAGAAAACAGCAAACCACCAAAATCACCACAACAACATGAATAAGAACAATAATAACAATAATAATAATAACCACATCATGAATAATAATAATAAATATACAAAGTCACACGCACACGAGGTCAGCTGATTACCAAAAACTGTAACAAACATCAGAAATGGCTTCAGTCTGGGAGGAGCAGCGGCGAGGGGGCGGGGCTACAAAACCTTTGTAATTCAGGTAAGTCTGACTCGGGTTCTGATCCTCCGCTGTACCAAAACCTTTCGGTCCAATGTGAGCTATAAACACTGACCTTTGACCTTCTGTGTCTCTGAACTCCGGCAGGGAACCTGACTGCACTGGACATGAGGGTCACATGACTGGGGGAGAAAGCCAGCTACTGGTCCATTTCTAAATTTAAACTATAAGCTACTGAGAACGCATTTGTGATGTTGTGCTTCACCATCAACAGCCAATTAACGCTCTCCTAATCAATACATTGAATATTTGACCTAATCAGTTCCAGCGTCTCTTGGCACCACCATCACATAACTGCAGGTGACGGGAGAATCTGGTGACCTCAGCTCTTCCTCTGCGTGTGGTACCAAGAGGAAGTAACCTGAATTCTAAGGTCAGCGACTTAAGTAATGGGAGTGCAGGAAATGCCAACTGACCTATGGGAGTGGGTGGGGCAGGGTGGTGTTATTTGTGGGCTGGATCTTTGGCTGCCTCCAATGACCCTCTTTCCTGCTGGGGAACTCGACACAGACGTTCAGTCTGTTCAGTGGTACCATAAGGAGGGGGAGTGTTCTAACAGACAGACCGGGCATCAGAGGGACTATTTTTAAAGTCGTACCAACAAGGATTCAATCAGTGACATCACTCCGTCTGTTTAACTTTGACATCACAGATCCAGCTAGCATGCTAATACAGGCTAACAGGTATCTGACCTCTGAGTGTCTGAGGGGTGGAGTCACTGTGTAGCGTTGTGCAGCATTGCTGACAGGCTAACATGCTAACAGCTACAGTTAGTGTGTTACAACACTGAAGGTGTAGGGTTAGCATTAGCTTGTCAGTTAGCCTGTTAGCACAGCAGCAGCAGCTCATCGTCGCTGCTCTCCATTTTGCCAGTCGCCTCCAAGCAGGCATCAGGGATCTGAGCTGTGTGGACCATCCCACAGTGTTCGCAAGGGCCATCCCGCCCTCCTCGACCACCATTCCCGTGGTGATGGCGGGGAGCGTGGCTCACAGTGGAGGTGGGGTGTGACTCCAGCAGAGGTTGCCGGACGTCGCTGACAATTAAAGATGAGGAGGAGGAGTCTGAGTCAGAGACAGGGATCAGGAGCTCCACATCTTCCTCTTCCTCTCCACTACCCCGTCGCTCAGAAGCTTCAACCCCGCCTCTTCCTGTCTCTAGTTGGCGCAGGGGGCTGTGATTGGTCCAGGTCTGGTTCTGGTTTGTTCTGGTCAGGTTCCTGGCCAAGCGGTGCAGGTTCTGGGCCAAGCGCTGCAGCGCGGAGGCTGCCGGGGCCTGGAGAACAGAGGCGTCACTGTGACATTCAGGATCTGGATTGGAGGTTACAACGGTGACAGGGCTAGACGGGGGCGGGGCCTCTCTAGACCTGTCACGGTCTCGACCGGGCGTCAGGGTCACGGAGGTCACAGACGGTGTCACTGACAGTGCGGCCTCCACCGCAGAGGGAGGCGGGGTTTTTTGAGGAAGGGGTGCAACGGGCCCACCCACTGCGCCCATGCCTCGCTCTCGCCCTCGCTCACCCTCCGTGTCCGTATCGTCCGAGTCTGGAGACAACAGGTCTGAGCCAGAGCTTCCAGTGCTTCCAGTGCCAGCGCTGTCCTCCAGGTCTGCAGAGACCAGAGCCAAAGAACCTGACCGTCGCGACCGTGAGAAAGTGAAGAGGCGGCGCCAGAGGTTGCTACGACGACCGGAGGACGGCAGTCTGAGGGATGTGAAGCCGAGCTGAGAGCGGACAGCCAGACGAAGGTTTTCCAGGACCGAAGCCTGAGGACAGAGACAAGAGAAATCATCAGATCCTCCTCAAGTCCTCGAGGACTACAAAGACTCACCCTACATGTGTCTCACCTCTGAATGTCTGATGTCTGAGCTCCATATATGTGTTTGACCTCTGACTTAACACTTTATATATTCTTTACCTCCACCAAGGAGGTTGTGTTTTTGGTAGTGTTTGTATGCATGCGTGTCATTCTGTCTGTAAACATGAGCTCAAACAGTTTGAATGAGTCCTGATAAACCTTTGTAGGGGTGTAGAGGTCAGAGGTCATGTTAACAATCCATTAAAATTTGGCTCACAGCTACCAAAGATCTTCAATGTCAACTTAATAATTTTTTGGTCCAAAACTGACAAAAAGCCTTAGAAATTAGAAGCTATGATTCTTACAAGAGTGGGCTGTACTGTCAACATATATAAAGTACCATATAAAGATTTAAAATATAATGTTAAATTTGACCTCTGACCCCTCCTGCAAGGTCAGTAGATTGATTGTCTGTATTGCTGACTGAGATAAGAGCTGTACCTGGCTCCCCGAGCACACTGGGAAATCCTCCACAGGTGGGATCAGTCCCTGCGCAATCAGCTGACCGTAAGAGGGTGGGGCTTCCCTCCTCAGCAGCTCTGCCTCCACTCTGGACAGCTGGGTCTCAAACGACCTGCAACAACCAATCACAAGCCTTGAATCACACTGAGATTGGTTGGAGTTGTGAGGTGAGCAGGAATGCGTGGGCATTCTCACCTGCGTTCGAACATGCGCAGCGAGTAAAGCTTGCACGTGCAGCCAAGGGCAATGACCAATAGGAGGCCACAGATGAGGCTGCCGATGACAGCGGCTGTGATGACTCTCGTGGGAACGATGACAGGACAACTCTCCTCATCGCTGCCATCGCCACAGTCATCCTGCGCGTCGCAAACCCACGACTCAAACACACAGCGGTTATTCTGCAAAGGTCAGACACAAAGGGATTAGACAGAGTTCAGACACATAGGGGTCAGAGGTCAGACATACAGGTCACACAGATATCCGACACAGAGGTCAAACACACAAACTACTGAGGTCAGACACTCAGGTCAGAGGTCACATAGGGGTCACATAGAGCGTTGCAGTGTTCTGTAACTGGACGTTTAGCGTGACGTCTGTGTTAGAGACAGACTGGCAGACACAGACAGACAGATGGACTCAGGTGGACAGACAGAGTTTTGTGTCCCATGGGGATCTTTGACTTTACAGCTGCAGACAAGACGTGTTTGGAGTCACTTGATGAGCATTTCTACTCTTTAGGGTGAAAGTCTTTTTTTTTTCTTTTTTTTTTTTAATGACAGCTGATTATGAGGTGTGAGCTGTTCGGGGGGCATCTGTAAACTGCAGCTACAGATAATAACTGTCAGTTCAGTGGTTTAAACTTGAATATGAAGACTTGTAAATCACGTTCACCTCCTGTTTGTTGTGTGAGTGAAAACACATTTCTCTGATTATGCACAGGAACTCCTCTGAACTGAAACCTTTAAAGAAATCTTTGACCTCTGAAGTCAGAACAAGTCTGTTGACTCTGAGCGTTGTACCTTGCAGTGAAAGTTTCCTGGTTGGCAGAAGAAACAGTTCTTCTCATCGGAACCATTGGGACAGCGGTTCTGGTAGTTGCAGCGGTCCGATCGAGGGTAACAGGCTCCATTTCTGGAGCAAGGGAACTCGTCCTCCTGACACGAAGAGCAGTTGAGCTCATCCCGACCGTTGGGGCAGTGCCAGTACCCATCGCAGCGCTGCTGCTCAGTGTAACAGCCCCAGTTCCCCCCACATGGAACCTCCCAGGGGAGGCAGAACCCGTCCACCTAAAAACAGAATCACAGAGACCATTTCATGAAGAACCACAGAACAGGTAGAACAGAATGAGCCCGCCTGCACAAAACCTCAGAAATCAAACACACCTGGTAGGTGACATTGAAGCCTCTGGCCGCATTGATCTTGTCAGCATAGAAGTGAATTCGAAGCTGACCAGATGATGAAACCACGGCAACTGGCGCTCTCGAGTCAAAGGCAGTCAGCACTCTAAGGAGTCGGCGAGGGTTCTCCTCCAGCCCATCATAGACCTTGACGTAGTCACCGTAGCCGGTCCCATCAAGTTTAAAGTCTGTGAACCTGAGGATGACCTGCAGGAGGAAATGGAAATAACATCAGGAATGTAGAGGTCTTCTGCCAGCCCAACATGCTCAGAGATGAGAGGATACCTTCCGGTGGTCTCCAGTGTCAATCAGCCAAGTGCAGTTACTTCCTGGAGGGTAGAAGTCAGGATAGTTTGGAGAGCTGAAAGAACCATAGAAGTTCCTCAACCACTCGCCACAGGTGGGAACGTCACAGTCGATCTCATCACCGAGGTCCTGAAAGAGACACCACGAGACCCCAAGTTTAGGACATGGTCAGCAATCCAGCCAAAGGAACCCCTGAAATGCAGAGGCCAGGCTGAGGTGCAGCACACAAGGAGACAGGTACCCCTTACCTGAGCTTGATTTAAAGTACTGCATTAAATCACCATAAGTTGCTCCTTTCCATTAAAGTAACCACTTGTTGGCAATATGCCATGTAAATACAGCATATTAACTGGTACAAAGATAATACCTCATAAAATGTACATGGATACAATTATATCAAACCTGCTTATAATCTTAATGCTGTAGCTCACATTCTGCAGAGATGACATTTTCAGCTCTGACATGATGTCTACATCATAATAGAGATAGTTTTATCAGCTCCAATGGGATCAGCTTAGTTTCACTTGTGATGGCAGATCAACGCAGACAAGCAGACACACATCATCATTACTGATTGCAGCGCGACTCTACAGGAGACTCAGTGCACAACTATAAATCTGCCTGAGTCAGCAGGGCTCTGGCACACCTGCTGGTGATTAGGCCAGCCCACGTGTGCCCTGAGCAGGGAACCCAAGGGCGTACATCAGACTTACAGCGGGAGGTATCGTTCAGTACTCGGGCTACCTGGTTACTGTCTGACACATTATCGCAAGTCAGATATTGTTTGAATTTCACAAGCAGTGAAGCAGCGTTTGAGCTGTTGCGATGGGTCGCCTGAGGGGTATGTTACCTGGCAGTCGATGCTGCCATCGCAGCGCAAGCTGTGGGGCAGGCAGGTGTAGATACGAGTGTAGCGTGACAGGCAGGGGAACTGGTTCAGGCTGCAGGGCTGGAAGGAGAATGGAGAGTCCACACACAGGTCCTCATCTGAATTGTCTCCGCACTCGTCCATGGAGTTACAGCGCCACCAGTCTGGGATGCACTTCCCATTGGAGCAGTGGAACTGGTCCACGTCACAGCTGGATGCCTCTGGCTTACCTGCAAACACAACAAAGTCTTACTGGTCCTCTTGCTGCCCCTATGCAGAGGATTAGATGCTAAGGCTTCTCTAATTGTCTCCCTCCTTCACCCCTAACCGGTTGTGGCAGATGGCTGCACCTCCTTAAACCTGGTACTGTAAGAGGTTTCTTCCTGTTAAAAGGGACTTTTTCCTTTCCACTGTCGACAAGTTGCTTGCTCATAGGGGGCCATTTAATTATCCAAGTTTTACTTGTATTGCTACAGGCTCTATATAAAGCACCTTGAGGCGACTGTTGTGATTTGATGTTGTATAAAAAAAATACTGCCAGCCTCCAGTGCTCCCCCTCAGTCTCCTGGCAGCAGAATCTTTAGGTGGCACAAATGCCCTGCAAGCACAAGTTCTACAACACATAATTACCAGGTCTCAGTGGATCTTAATGGGCTGCATATGAGCCTTAGTGACTTGGAAATGGCTAAGGAAGAACCAGGACTAAGAAATGCTAAAATCAAAATAAATATAAACCACAGAATACTGTCACTTTCTGTATTTGGCATTATTACGTTAAGAATTATCTCATCCAAGATTTGTAGTAGATGCATATACAGTATCAATTTGAAAAGGTCACATTGTTATGGAGTTAATGCTTTCAAGATTTTCAGAAATTTTTACCTCTGACCTTTACCTGGAGGTTAAGGTTGCTGAGATTCAAACTCATCCAAGATTTTTAGTAGATGCATCTCTGGTATAAATTTGAACACTCTAGGTGAGATCATTCTCGAGTTATTGCATTCACAAAGTTTAAATTTGGCCATCTGGGTGACAATACTCTGTAATACTACAATAAGTTACTAATATTACTGACGGGTAATAATTTAATAAATCCAGTTACATCTCCAATGCCACCAAAGGACGTGTGAATACTGCACTCCTCACCGCTGATGTATGACAGTCTGAAGCCTTTTCCGGTCAGGCTATCATCAGAATGGAAGTGGATCCACACATGGTCCTGCGAAGAAATGTAGGGTGGTGGCAAAGAGGAGCCACAGACCCGGAGTCCATCCAGGCTCCTGTAGCTGCTGATGGACATCCAGTCCGAGGTGCAGCGGTGGGAACCCTGCAGGTCAAAGTCCTGGAAGCTGCAATGTCAGACAGAGGGTGGAATCAGGATGGTGTCAGAGTCAGAACAAAGACGGGGTTAAAATGAGGATGGAGATGTTTTGTTTACACTGTGCCTTGATGTGAGTAAAGCAGCTGTAACCATGGAGACAGAACATGGAGTACCTGATGGTGATGGCGTCTCCAGGTCGCGCCCTGATGTTCCAGCTGCAGTTCAGTCGGGCTGGATACTGGAAGGGCCATCCGGGGCTGGTGATGACGCCGCTGGATGCCCGCAGGAGCTCTGCCACATCACCACAGGCTAAAGAGAGGGGGAAGGGGGCAAGGATGGACTGTTAATGTGGCCCTGTGTGTGTGTGCGTGTGTGTGTGTGTGTGTGTTGCTTGGTGTATGAGTTGATGTTATGAGTATAACTGTGACCTCACCGTTAGAAATCCCTGACACATAGACATTGTCATTCTTCTGAGAGGCAGCAATGCATCCTGAGGCAAAAAAACAAAACAAACAAACAAAATAAAAAACAGGGTTAGCAGGTGATCATTGATGTCATCTTATTGATGACAGGCTGATGTGCAGCTGATGAACAGCTGGATTAATTTGTTTACACCTCAAAGAGAACCTAAAGGAGCTCAGCAGGGGGCAGTGATTCATACTGGAGATCAATCGCCAAAAGAAGAAGAAAACAGAAGCGCAGTATTAATCTGAATCATGTGAAACTGGACACGAACTCATCTGTGATCAGCTGATTGGGCTGATTCATGAGCATTAAACAGTATGTTTAGATCACACTCAAATTTTTACTACGGTAAATCATTATGGTAACTTATTCTGTGAATCGAACCTACTCAAGAGGAGATTAGATTAGAGATGAACAGGTATGAAATTCACCACCTCCTGACCAATCAGTTCTCCAGAAAATAGTCACCATTCCTGGAAGATCCCTCAGACCTCTGCAGGGAGAGCAGGAGGGTCTGAAGCTTTTCTGTAGGGTCTAAAGTCTCTTTCAATGATGGAATCAGGAATCAGCAACTTTATTTCTTGATTTTTTTTTTTCTGTTGGCAGCAAAAAAATTACAACAGTTTTATTGTTCTATAAGTGTTATAATATTATCCTAAAACAGGTCGCCTACACTGTACTCACTGACCCCAGATCAAATTTGTACACAGAATGAGCCTATGTTTGAATTCTGGTTTTTAATCTTTACTCTCAAACCCTTAAACAGCACACAAAGAATAAAAGCTAAAGCTGTGAGCAGCAGGTTATGTTTAAAATCAGCTGGAAGCACCACGTTTTTCAGTAAGTCTTTTATTTACAGCATGTTTTCAGTGTGATACTCTCTGCTGATGTTTTACATGTGTTTCAACCTTTAATATAAACTTACTGATATCAGCCAGCTGTTACTGTTTGTTACACATAAAACAATAAGAATAAACATAATCACCTGAAACCACTTCACCTGTCCAGGTGACACCTGGCCCCTGATCACAGCAGGCTCAATCATCACCACAGTATGTGAATGAATGTGTGACTCTGGCTGGCTTACACCTTGCCTTCATGCTGGAAATAAACTCCACAGTGTTTATATGGAAATGGACAGCAGAACCCTTCACCTGCTCACTTATTCTGTTTGTACCACACAGCTGAGAATGTAGCAAGCTGACAGCACCACCTTAATTAGATGCTACATTAGCCCCATCTGCTCACAACACTGAACGTGGGTTCGAGTGGTGATAAGAGTTATTTCCAGACACTTATTCGAACGTCTGTCCTTCCACATCTGCCTCTCCTTTGTACTTCCTCTTCCTGTGCTATTGGATTCAGAGCAGACTGGATGCAGAAGTAACTCAGTGCACCTCCGTGTGGTCCAGACCACAACTACACAGAGATCTGTACTCTGACAGGATTCTCAAATTCAGATCTCGATATTTGGGATATAACATCTGAGTGTAGTTAAAGGCTATTAAATTACACTAAAAACTGTTCCTGTCACATGTTCATGTGAAAATGTTTAACAGGAACATTAACAGGGACATTAAGATGTAAATGTCAGTAAAGTTGGCCCTGAATTTTAATAATGACATCACTGGTAATGCGCACCAGCGCTCAAAACATGTAAGCAATCTCTCCATTGTTGCTAAGAACATCCCATGAACCCAGAAGAAACTGTAATACAGTTATTTGCCTAAGTATGTCTAAGAAAGCCCCTGTAACTTCTGAATCCTTTTGCTAGATCCAGTGACATATGTACATATGCCAGTGTACAGCTCTGCCCCTCTGCAGGCTTCCAGAATCGGTCCAATCAGGAGAAAGCAGGATTACGGGAGGGGAAGTCTTAAAGAGACAGGAACTAGTATCGTTAGAACAAATAAATCATGTAAAACACAGGTACACATCCCTGAGCACAGGTCGAGCTACACTCACCTGTCAAGAGCAACAGGCAGACCATAGCCTGCCTGGAGTCCTCTCTGAGGGCCATCGTAACCCCAGTGTTAACCCTGATGCTCTGATGAAGATGATGAAGAGGAGTCCAAGGTCACAGAGCTGAGCGCTGCATGTCAGCTGTTAGCATACCTGAGCACCGAACTGAGCGGCTACCGGAGCTACCGGAGCTCATCGACACACCGGGCCGTCAGCTAACAGACACGCGAACCGCTGAGCGGAGCCTCCAGTGTGGAAACGAGCTGTGCGGGGGGTCCGCAGCGGGACATCCTGCGGAGAACCTCGGTTAGCTCGGAAACAAAGAGCCGCTAGCTGGCGGCTAACAGGCTAACACTAAGAACACCGGCCCGTTAACGCCAACATGCTAACGGGGCAGAGCGGCCTACCGGCACGGAGCAAGGCAAACGATCCGGGCCAATCTGGGCTCACAGAACCGGGACCGAGTCAGCAGCGCAAGTGTCGCTGTGCGGGTCGGTATGACCGCATCTCCGCGCGAACCCGTTCGCCGTTAGCTGTTAGCTTCCGTCGAGCTGAACAGCCACAGACCGCAGCGAGAAGCCCCGCCCACCACCCATGACGTCGCCAACACGGCCCAAACACAACAATTTTTGCGTGTAACGTGAGAGCTGTTATTATCGATCAGCTGATTCCACCCGTGATTTGTTATCAGCTCCGAATCAAATCTCTGCAACTCTGCAGGCAGTAAAGCAGCTGTCAGACTGTCAGTTCCTCTGAAATACTTATTGTACAATCACTGTTTGATCCCACTGATCTGGGTAAAGCTTTAGACAGAATACACTGATCAGTAATCATCGGTCACACTGATGGAAAAATATCTGTCACAGGTGGATCTTGGAAATAATGAGGCTGAAATGACTTTAAGACTAAAACTAAACTAAATGGATTCAAAGTGAGTTTCTAAAGGCAGCGGCAGACAGTCTGTTTGTAATCTGATTACATTTCATATGGAAATTTGTTCACAGATGGAGATTCAGTCATTAAAGGATGTCAAACAACATTTTAAAGGTTCTGACCTTTAACAGTAACTCAGTGAAACATCTCTGCTGGCTGTCAGAGAGCATCATCTGTCAGTCAAGCTCACATTAGATCACATTAGAAATACTCAAGCAGAGTTTAATGGCCAAAATAATAAAAAATGACTCTTTCCTCCCCTCGAGTTTCTGAGATAAATATCAGCTGACACCTGTTCATATTCCTGCTGCTCTGGATTCAAATGGAGGCTCTGCTCTTTATTTACTCGGTGCCATGGTGAATCCTGGCATCAGAGTTCCACTGATGAATTGGCCATAATGCAAGCTCTTCCGATTCTTCAAATAAAGGAGCTTCAGTAATTCCTTTATTGCCTCCTCTTCCCTTAGGCAGTTTTATTAGAAAGCATTGCGGCAGTTTTATTAGAAAGCATTGCATACATTTTCATTGTTATGCAGATGATACTCAGCTTTATCCATGGAGCCAGATGGCACACATCAATTAGTTAAACTGCAGAAATGTCTTAAAGACATAAAGACCTGGATGACCTCTAATTTCTTGCTTCTAACTTAAGATTGAAAAATCAGGTATTGCAGCATATTTAAGGGATGGTTCAGGGTCACCTGATCCAGCCCTAACTATAAGCCTAATCATAAAGGAAAGTTTTAAGCCTAATCTTAAAAATAGAGAGGGTGTCTCTCTCCTGAATCCAAACTGGGATGGTTGCACAGAAGAGGGGCCTGAAAGCTGAAGGCTCTGCCTCCCATTCTACTTTTAAACACCCTCCTATGAACCACAAGTAAGCCAGCGATCTGAGAGTGAAGTGCTCTATTGGGGTGATATGGGACTATAAGGCCTTTGAACTAACATGGGGCCTGATTATTCAAGACATTGTATGTAAGAAGAAGGATTTAAAATTCTATTCTAGATTTAACAGGGAGCCAATGAAGAGAAGCCAATATGGGAGAAATCTGCTCTCTCTTTCTAGTCCCTGTCAGTACTCTAGCTGCAGCATTTTGGATCAGCTGAAGGCTTTTCAGGGGGCTTTTATGACAGCCTGATAATAATGAATTACAATAGTCCACCCTAGAAGTAATAAATGCATGAATTAACTTTTCAGCATCACTCTGACACTCAGCATGAGGACAGAGAATTTTGGCCCTGCGCTCACAACTTTGTGCCGTCCATGCAGTGGATGCTGATTGTGGTCCCCCCCTTCTTATAAATAAACACTACTAGTAGCAACTATCACAACCAAAACAGATATAAATGGATTTTGTGCAATTTTTAGTAAATCGTGTGCATGACCTTGTAAGTCACATTTGTGTGACTCATTAAAATATATCCCCTTGAAAGGGAAATTCTTACCATAAGGCCAGCTGCAAAAATACAACTGTTAACAACTTTTAATCACAAACTGACACTGAGCCCTTTTTATTAAATCCAGCAGCTTTTTAAAGTCAAAGGCTTTGCATCACTGCAGACACTAGACAACTGGAAATAACTCTTATGTTAATATTAGAACATTAAACCTGGTTCTAAATGTTCCCTTTTCTTTAAAATTACAACCTTATTTTTCATAGGCTGTTCTTGTTTCAATGAACTGCATAAAAACAACAGAGTAAGAACACATTGTAGTGCACATTGTAGTTTCAACAGGGCGCATATCCAGCATCACACTGTTAAGGAGAGTAGTGTAGGGTCATTCGGATTCTCAGCACACTGCTCTTCTCTTTTCTAAATCCTTATCAATTTTCCTACCCACCTTTCCTGGATCTCGATGAAAACATCAGAGGTAAGGAGAAGGAGATAGGAGGGAATTTTGGAACACATCATCAGAGTTGCCGACTTCGGAGTTAATCAACGCTGAATGTATTTTTAAATTCAGAACCTTGAACTTGCTTCCTGGAATAGGGTCCCCATAACTATCAACAAATAAAGTTGATCTGGAAACAGTTTCTAATGTTTGTGTGTTTTTCTGTGAGGAGTGTTTCATAAGAGGAGCAGAGGTTTGTCTGGGCTTCTTTAGAAATGGCTGGAGATTATCCCTGCTGTCATAGGGCGAGAGGCAGGATACACCCTGTACAGGTCACCAGCCTGTCGCAGGGCCAACACAGAGAGACAGACAACCATTCACACTCACATTCACACCTATGGGCAATTTAGAGTGTCCAGTTAACCTAATCCCACTAACTGCACATCTTTGGACTGTGGGAGGAAACCGCAGACATGGGGAGTACATGCAAACTCCACACAGAGAGGCCCGGGCAACAACTTCTGAGACATTTTGCAATCTTACCCGAAGTACGTTCATGTTGGTGTTTGTGGGATAAATATGATTTCAGATTTTTATACTGACAGACAGACGTATGGACACACACACGCACGCCAGTGAATGCAACCTGAGCAACTTGGGGTTCAGAATCTTGCCCACGGATACTTTGTAGGCTGTGATTTTGATTTTGATTTTGATTTCAGCTCCAAATGATCACAAAAGCAATGTAACTGACAAAAAAACAATTAGTATTAAGATGATTTTGTCACATTACGCTCTTAAAAACAGAGCCATCCTCAGGGTGGATTTGAACCTTGTCTTATTTCAGGCTGTTGCTTCAAATTCCAACTGTGGGAGGGCAGAGGGATTCCCAGGAATAAGGTGGCACAGGGGTATGAAGGACCAGGAAAGTCTTAAATTTGGTCTAAAATATATCTAAATGAGCTATTAATCCATTAATAAATACTTCAAATGGAAAAAGTGAAAACATACAGCTTCTGGAATGTATTCAAAGTAAGAAAGTAAAAAATAAATAGGAGACTGCTTCTAGCAGCTATTTTGGTGCAAAGCTAACTGAAGTTTGTGCTATATTAATGTAATAATAAAATAATATTATTACATGAGAATACAAACTTTATTTCAATCTAAATCCTCATTCTAATAAACGCACTCAGCTTGAACACGAGCAGAGAAAAAGAAAGCAAATTTATTTAAATAGCTTCATAGTACAAAGTTTGTAATAATCAAAATATTTTTAAAGTACCTCAAATCAAATTATTTATGTGAAAAGACACTTTTCAGAGTAATATACATGAACTATTTTTAGACCATAATTATTGATTTATTTACACTCTGATGCAGCCAGGAGTCCAGGATGTGGATCTCAGAGGATTCGCTCTGCCTGATTCAGTCAAACTTCTCGAAAACTGTTTGAAGACTTCTCCTACTTTCCATCAATAATTTTCATCGCAGACTGAACTGAAGGTTTTAACTCTGATTTCAGTGACAAAGGAAGGCCCTTGCACCCCTCAGGTATCGCACGTATTACCTGTCTACACTCTCTAACACAGCCTGAGAAAACACAACTCGTCAGCTCCGTATAGACACAGTAAGAATTCCAGTGGAGGAGAACAAAGATGCTGATGAAGGGCACACAGAGATATTTAGACTGAACTTTTATAATCTAATTATGAATATATTCAGGACTGTGATCATGAATATTTTTTGATCAGGTACGTTTGACTCAGTAAAAATAAACCGTTCTCCAAACAAAAAGTTTCTCATAAAATCATCTTTGTCATATGAAGGACATGTTTGTGTCTGTGACGTCCTCTAACAGTGCCCTCTGTGTGGAACTTGTTATTACTCATTTAATCTTACATTAATATTCAGTAATGTAGACATGAAGAAAGTTTCATTCTGACTTTATTAATATTAATATTTTAATATTAATATTTTGTCTGATTACATTTCTTGTTCTCAATGGTTGACTTGTTTAACATATTTGTTTGTTTTAGTTGGATAACATGAAGCTTTTATTAGCATAATTTTCACTGGTGGCTGATGAGTCACTGAGTTTCATTATTTTTCACTTCAGACTTTAAAAAGAAATTCAGTTTCTTTTTACCTTTGTTCATTTCTGCCTCAATGTTTGATTTTTTTTTCCTTTTTTTGATCCAGTTCATAGTAAACGTGATTTTATTTATTTGTGTTTTTCATTTTCAGGCCTGTACTTATGATGTTTGGCCATAAGGTGGCGGTAGCAGCAAACCCCGCCCTCAGGCTGTGACGCGTGACCTCTGACCCCCGGGTTCCCACGTGGTTAGAATGGACGAACAGAGAAACGTGCGGAGCGAGAAGAGAGGAGAAATGAAGAAAGCGGTTAAGAAAACAGCGAAAAAGAGGAGTAAAGAGGAGGAAGAGGAGCAGATCCAGGTGAGATACGGGAAGACGACGAGGAAGAGTAAACGATAAGGAGCTGGCGGCTAACTTGTTAGCTTGTAAACATGGAGAAGGCTGCCACTCAGCCCTCGAGGCAGAAAAGGAGTGAAAACATGAGCGGAGCTGCAGTCCAGGAGTTCAGAGTGGAACCAAACCGGGCCCTGTTCTCAGGGTGCTGCGTGGGGCCGCAGACATGCGCTGCTGCTTAAAATGGTCAAAATCTGCACGGAGTTTTGAATGGGGACCGACCTGAGGTCGGTGCTGATGGTGGTCTGACGCTGCTTCTAAAACAGAGCCGGCCTCAGTGGGCATGTGTGATGTCAGCCTCGGTTTCGGTGTCCAGGGTTAGGGTTCGGGGTGCGCTCCCATATGACTCCAGGAGCCCGAGCTAACGAGCCAAGATGGAGACAAGTGTGAAACTTTTTTTTTTTTACTTGCACTGCCACTGTTGTGTGTCCGTGGCTAAATCAGTCAGAGACACACACACACTGACCAAGCTGTATATGTGAACGCTGCAGTGTGTTTAAGTGTAAAAAGATCAAGCAGTGATGCATGAATGGCTCCACCTGACAGGAGGGAAAACGTTCTGTTTTCCTTTTTGTCAAATGATTCAAAAAGCTTTATTGTCATTCTTCTCACGCAAAACATGACAGGAACAAAATTCAGAATCTGAGGTCCGTCCAGTGCAAGTTGCAAAAGAACTATGTACAGTTTACATTTGCAAATAAACAGAATAATTTAAAGACAATAGATTATAATAACTAACTAACTTTAAAGAAAGAAAAGTGGTCTGATAATAAAGAAATGCTGCTTGTTTTGCTGCAGAAGTTCTTTGTTTTTCTTGATTTTACTTGCTTTGGTTTTAGTTCCTTGTCAGCTTTAAACTCGTTTATATCAGCATGTGCTCACTCTGCAGGGTTACCTGTGCTGAATAATGCTGGTTACATCTTTTCTGATCTTAGATCATCAGATTGTATTAGCCAGTTTTTGAATGGACTCGTGCGAGACCTGCAGTAATTCAGGGTTTTCTTCCTTAGATCTTCAACTTTAACAGGACACCTGCTGAGGAAGAGGAGGATGATGATCTGTCAGACAGTGAGGACAGCGTCTACTCAGGACTGGAGGATTCTGGGAGTGACTCTGAGGACAAAGAGGATAAGGAGGAAGATGGAGCAGATGACGACAATGATGTTGTTGGTGATGATGATGAAGAAGAGGGACAGAGTCAGCAGGTAAGTTTTAACCTGTGTGTCAGTCTGACTGCTGATTGGCTGCTGCTGAATGTGTTCTCAGTGTTTTCCTGCAGTACGTCACTTTAGTCCTGTTCTACCTGCAGACAGAGAAGACAACAAAGGCGGGAGGAGTGAGTGAAGGAGAGAAGAAGGAAGATGAGTACGAGCACGACTCTTCAGACGAGGAGGTGAGATGAGCTCATTTTCAGGTTCTCCTGGGTTGTGGCTGCTTTTAGCTGTGTGGTTCTCCGACAGTGTTGTCGTCATTGTGTGTGGTGTTAATTACGTGTAGCCTGTCCCAGTGTTTTATATGCAGTGCCAGCCACAAAAGGATCAAATAAAATGCTGGGAATTTTTTTTCCCTCCCAGGTCCCCACTCTTTGTCATTTTTTGTTGTTGTTGTTGTTGTTGTTGGGG
>JASGAU010367025.1:0-18730 GCA_030220045.1 Australoheros facetus
AAATATGAAAAAGTATCGGTATCGATATCGGCGATACTTGCCCTGTATTTACTTGGTATCGGATCGATACCAAAATTCCCAGTATCGCCCACCTCTACCTAATACTCCTCCATCCCTTTCCAATTCATCCTCCCCTTAGTTCTGTCCCTCCCCCTCCTCTGCCCTTCCCGCCCCAGCGAGTTCTCAGTTCTGACAGAACAGTTAATCATACACTCTCTGCAGGGTCTCATCCTGTGTGCGTGCGTGAGCTGAGGGTGTGTGCGTGTGTGTGTGTGTGTGTGCGCTTGTGCACAAGCAAGCGTGTGTCCAGATGTACACCTTCATTTTCAGCAAAGCAGAAGATCTATCTTTCTCACCGCTATTTTTCTCATTTCTCGTCACTTAAAGAATCCTTATCTCCCAGCCTTCATAAATAAGCACATAAACTAAAACTGACTGTTTTCAGTTTTCATGGAGAAAAGTTTTTCTTTTCAAATACCAAACATTACAGTGGAAAGTAAAAGCTCGCCACTTAATGAGAATTGCTCTCTAGCTTCGTAGCTGATTTGCTTCATAATTAATCATTCATTTTCATTTTCATTCATTGTTATGGGAGGTTGTTGATTAGATCAAAGAAAGAGGCTGTTGAGCTCAATTCTTTCCAGCTAGTTCTTAAAAAATTTTCTATGAAATTCCACTCAGAGTGAAACAGAAAAGCAGCCCCTGAGTGATGTTAAATAAATAAATGAATTAATATATAAATATAACCCTGTTAAAGGCATCATAATGCCAGAAAGAGCCGTGTGTGTGTGTGTGTGTGTGTGTGTGTGTGTGTGTGTGTGTGTGTGTGTGTGTGTGTGTGCGTGCGTGCTCATTCAGTGCTGTGAAGTGATCTCAGCATGTGGTGGAGTGCCCCTTTAATCGGAAGCAAAATGATGTGAAATCTGGTCTGTGGAGGGGAGTGAAGGATATGTAGATATGTCCTACTGACATTACAGTAGTTTCATCCCCATTTTAAAACTGAAATCTCTAACTTACACTGCACCTTGGCACCTTTGCATGTAGTGAGAGATCTCCAGCAATGCCAAGTTGTTACAGGGGTTTGCGAGGAAGCCTGTGTTTTATGTGAATCAGCTCTTGCAAGATTTGGAAAATATCTCAGCTAGCGAAGTGTGAACCTACTGGGCTTATGCTTGACTTTGATGCGTGAAACTACAAATGTGGTGCGAAATGTGTCTCTTTCAGTACGCTGGTTCGGTTTTAAGTGGACTGTATTGGCACTGTCAGCCGTGAGAGGAGCAACCTGTCGACTATCTGATCAACTCAGTAATAGACTGCAGAATTTCCATTAATGTGTGAACTTTCTCTATTTTATGTCGCAACACAAATAAATATCTTGACAGCTTATGATTTTAAAAGCTTAATAGCTTTTGGTTTTTAGAAAAGTTGAAGAGATCTACAGGATAAAAAAAACAGAACGCATTAATTTCAGATGGGCGTGTGCAACTTTGAAACAAACAGAAAAGGTGACAAAACATTCATCAAAGTGCAGAGAGAATAAATTAAAAATAAATATCAAAACATGAAACTCTCCATTGCTTCTATGCAATATCTCCAAAACTCATGTGATTCACTTGTAATTATCTCTGGACTTCTAAGCTTTCAATTAGATTGTCTGATACGCATCTTGTATTTTGTGTCTTTTCAGTTAAATTTGTGTGCTTTATAGATTTCAGTCAGCAGGCAAAACTGTTGCAAAGTGTAACTTGTCTGTCCTGCATTCCTTTAGCTACTTTGGTTATTGTATTTTCCATGCATAGATGCATACTTGCAGATTTTAGTTACTAACGCTTTCATACATTTGAAGCTTTCTCTTATGTTTTTCATATTAAATCAGTGGCCAGTCTCACTGCTGTTAGAGAAATTTAAGAACTTAAATCTAGTGAAAACCCGTGCGGCATCAGTCAAAGCAGCAGGAAACAAACGTGCTTGTTAGGACCAACGGAATCGAGATTATTTTGTTCTTTAAAGTTTATCCTTGTGGAGAAAATGAATTGCTTAGTCAACCAAAACACTGAACTTCTCCAGACCACCTTCTGTTCACATTCTCATGTTACTCGTACTCAACTGGAATCTGCAGGCAAAACATCTTTGTTCTTATTCTTGCTGATATAACATGCTTAGGGACACACAATCTGCCTCATTCTCGCACACACACAAACAGACACACACACACACACCCAAAGTGCGCACGAAAGTGTGGGTATGAGCGAATATTAAAGTCAGCAATTTTGAGGTGTGAAAATTGCTCTTGCTCTCCAGGATATTTTTAATTTCCTATTAAACATCATTACGCTCGCATGATTATGCATGAAAACCACACCTATGCACATGCTCACACACTGTCTAGGCACACACACACACACACGTACGTACACACCTTCGCTCTCTGTCAAAGACAAACTCACCAAGCTCCCATTGCGTGACTGACCATGTGATTCTCATCCTTGTCCTTCATTTTATTAGACAGGGGGCTGAGAGATCTATTCTGGGAGAGAATGGTAACTCTTTGTTGATTGCTCAGCTGAAGAGATGTCTCCAATAGCAACTGAGACCTATGGCCTGCCCCCTGTGGCGTCCAGCTCTCATACTTGTGGCTGAGTGTCCACGTCTGCATGGATTCATCCCTCTGTGTGTGCTAGCTTTAAACCGGGTTTCTGCATGTGTGTTTATGTGTGTGCAGACGAAACAGCACTGGACCTGTCTCTCCCAGATCTATAATAGCGGTGCACAGCAAGGGATGAACACGTTAGTGTCAGTTGAAGATGTAGAAGACGAGCAGAGGACAGGAGTGATGTGACTGTTATCGATCCTGTCTGGTAATTACAGCACGATTTATTACCAGAGGAAGAGTGGGGGGAGCAGGGGTGGTGAAGAAAGAGGAGGTATCATATTTGGTTTGGGGTTGTAAGTCAGGTTTTTGGCGAGCGTGAACAAGGTCAGAGAGACAGAGATAGATCACTTTACCCTTCCTTCCCTTGAGCACTGTGCGATCTGATCACCACTGTGCTTTCTGACATCCTCCCCTGTATTTTCTCTCCCTCTCTGCTCATTCCTATTTTCTGTTGTTTAAATTCTCAAATGGCCAAATGATATGCGAATGCTGCACGGGCAGCCTCGTGTTTGTTTTCTTAAACACTTCCGCACATGTCTAGCCTTACCACTACTTGGTGGCTTTTTGTCTGTCAGAAACATCACTTCTAATCAGTGCTGAGATGAAGTGTTGATATGATATGAAATGAAGGTGCGCTCTGTCACTCTAACAAGCAACAAGCCTGCCAGTGTTTGTGGCTTGTGAAAGTGTGGGAGTGTTGGGTTGTTTACAGAGATGTGTGGGCGTCAAGCATGATCTTGTGGGTACGTGTGTGCATTTCTACGTGTTTCTGTTTGTGTGGAGGCAATATTGTTCCTGAATTTGTCAAAAACCGTGTTCTTATTGGCGAACCACATCCTGTCTGTCAATGAGTCACACAGCGTAAACAAAGTCTTACCAAAACACACTGCTGTGATCCTGCTCGCTGTGTGCACTGTTGACGCATGGAGATCTTTTCTCCCTGACCACTAAGTGTTATCTAATGAGGCTGCAGTTCAGTAGTAAAATATATTTATTCATGGAAATGACAAAAAAAAAAGTCTTAAAATGGTTGATCGGTTGAAGAGTTCTACACACATACGAGAGAAGCATTTTTACAAAATTCCCAAGAATAAACTGGATGTTGAGTCTGTTGTGCTTCATTTCTGTTGTGTAAAATTTGTCAGAGCTGCAGCTGAGAACTTTGAGAATACATTCAATAGCCTCTGTGTCCACTGACTCACATTATACAGAAATCCTGGGAAGTATGGGAGGTAAACAAGTCTCCATTACTGCGATGACTTCTTGCATTTTAGCCTTTGCTTTCTATTATGTATTATGCTGTACTTTCTCAGTTATCTGCTGCTCCAACTGCCCTGGCAAACTTCAACTCTGGAAAAAAACTGTAGAATACAAAAGTCTTTGCTTCACGAGTGCCCCTATCTGCCCCTGTCTGACTCAACACTTAATATAGGTTTATTGGGTGTGCAGAGGACTGAGATGAGTTTCAAGTAACATTTTATCTGATGCTGTGTTGCTCTTTTTAATTTCTTGTTTGTTTGGTTTTTTTTAATTCAATTTCATTTTTAATTTTTTTAATCTATCTATTTATTTATTTTTGGGAGGCACATCCTGTCTTAATATACTCCATATTAAGACAAGAGGTTTTATGGCTGAGTTATCAAATGATGGCAGCAAGCTTAGTTGGCAAGGTTCATTCATAAACTGTACAGATACCTGTGAAATAGCTGTGAACTTATTTAATCATTAATCAATCAAATGCAGCGGCTACATTCAAAACGCTGTCGCTACAGCTAAACACCTCACAAGGGACAGCAGCAGCACTAGATGGCAATACTCACGTTAGTAAGTGAATTATTCAAGCCTGTTATTTATCCTCTTTTGATTAGTTTCTTTTTATTTGTCAGAAGTAAATTTGTCCATGTTTGCAGGAGTTTTTCAAAATCTTCCTCATTTTCCAGGTGTCTGATATTCAAAACTCATTGTTTTGCACCCATTTGTGAATAAACAAGAGCTGTGGGCTTATTAAGTAAAATAGATTTAACCCTGTTAATTTCATTCATGATTTTCCTGTAAACTGAGCCCTTCTTTCACTCAGGCTTTTTCTTGGAATCATATGCATGTGCTATATGAGTATGCTACATGTGGTATGGAACAGATTAAAAGTAGCAATTTATCTGGGTGCGTAAAAAAAATGATGTTATTCATAACAGAGTATAGTTGGTGCTGTATGTTGCTATGGTAATCCTGCTACTGGCAGCCTTCCAGTGATAGATTGATCCAGGACTGGTTATTCTATACACTAGACCCAAAGATGGAAGAAGAAAATCTTTCTTTTTCTCTATGTGTGTGCGTGCATGTGCTTGTTTGCTGTTGTGTATGTGTATCTTTGGCTTATCAATCTGCAAGTGCTGTATTGATTGGCCAAAAGATATTTCCTCTAATGTGCTTGGGGATGATGGGTAGGGGGGCAGCTTTCACTTAGCCTCCAAGCTCTTAAGAGAACATCTATCTATCAACATTTCCAGGCACGGGGAGGGGTCAGGAGCGGGTAGGTAGTTCGATCACACACACATATACACACACACATACACAGAGAAAAAAACGAGCAGGAATCATTGAAATAGCACCAGCATCAAGCAGCCAACACACCTTAGCAAAGCGAGCATGTTGTTGTTTACACTGTGGGAGGCAAAGAGCTGATACATCTCAGAGAGCTGCTACTTCGAGCAATAGATCCTGTGCTTTGTGGAAACAGCCAGCAGAAGAGAGTATCATTAGTAGTAGTGCCCGGGCACAGGTTCCACTATGTGTTCTGTGTGAGCATGCAACAATCTGTCCAATGTTTTGTTTTGTTTTTAATTAGGACTGTATAGTGTGAACGATGTACTGTGTGGATGCCGGCTGCTCTGACTCCTGCAATGATGTGATGCATCGTGATGATAACATCTCCCCCTGTTTTTACACTTGAGCTCCATTTGCTCTCTTCAGGCCTCACGCAGGACTAGAGACTCGCAGAGCCACCATTTAGCTCTCAGTGGGGAGAGAGAAGAGGGGGAATCAGTCGCTCCTCCTCTCTTATCTCTCACTTAACAAAAGCCTCTGATGAAGACAACAAGCATTCTGCCTCCCGCTCTCTGTCTCTCTTGCTCTCTCTCATTTATCTCCATGCTCTCCTCTGTTGAACAGTCAGAGTGCTAGTTGAACATGGCAGCTCTGACACTTTTCACATAGTCCTTTGTTGCGTGTGCTCTCACATGCGTTTGTGTGAGCGACTGCATCCTTTTGTGTACTGTTGTGAGTTAGAGACAGCATATACTTATGCATGTGTGAGCTTAGCATTCTCAGCAGTTATTATTCTGTGGTTTGTGGCAATGGGCATCTCTGTAATTAGCTTTAGGGTTAACACACTCGCATGGAAACACATACACATTATGGCCTACACTGCACCCTGTGCACAGCTGTCTAGTTTTCATTTCTGGCTTATTGTCTCCAACTAGCACCATAGCAGGATTGCTTCTTCACTTGTAATGTGGAGGAAATGGGTGAACAGCCTCTCTAATTACACTTCACCCACTGACACTAATTTACATACAAACACAATCACACTCCAATCCAAACCTTCATTATCTCTGGATTCCATTCTGTAGGGCATGATATTTTGGCTATTATGCGGTTTTTCATTCAAGCTCTGCTACTCGCCACTGCTGCTTAGTTATTACGCTTGGTCAGAGTCACAAACAGGGACGGATCAACTCAAAGTATGACCCAAGAATGTGAAAAATTCTTAAAGTGGGAGAAAAAAGAACACGTAACAGCCTGAAAGTGTTTTTCACCGTGCTACTATATTAACCTTATGTGTGATGGTAAAGTTCTTTGCATAAAGTTCCATCTGTCTGTCAGTGAGTCTCCTTCATCAGCCTCTGCACCGTCCTGCTGGCTCTCTAGAGTTGATACATTTTCTTTATACCTTATGCTCTCTGTCAAACACACATTACTACAACAAGCTCCATTGTGATGTGAATGAGGGGCCCACCGGCTCCACTGAGGTTTGTGTGAGCTAGAGTGTGTCAGTACAATTAGGTTAAAGAGATTGATGAACTACTAGGACGTGAAAAGGGAACAACTTTTTAAAAAAAAAGAAAGAAAGAAAGAACAAGAATCCCATGATTGACAAGCTGTGGCTGTTTGATGGAGATGTACAAAAGCAAGCCCATTGGGGCTGAATCATATGTGGGCAAATGTGCATGACTCAGGGCCATTTGAATAGTGATAGTGAGAAATTTCTTGTATTCATTCCCAGGACTGAGGCTATTCTTTGTGATGTGAACACGTATTTTCACCCTGGCTGTAGTCTAAGTGTTGCTCCTTTCTTCTTCTTTTTATCCTTGAGTACTACAACTTGTCCAAGGAGTGAGAGAGTCAGTAAGGCGCGCCATTAACGTGCACCGATTCGTATCGGTGTGTGACATCCCTCATCCACCTAACACCAACTAACGGGCCGTTGAGGTTTTACCGGGCCTGTGATCGCTGATGCCCGAGAAAAGGCTGTTTATGTCAATCAAACTGAGCCCCCACCCCTCCTTTCTCTTCTATCTCCCACCTCCCTGTATCTCTCTCTCCCTCGATCGCCTCCACTTGTGTAGGCGCTCTTAAACCACAGCGTTTACGCACGGCAGTCAGTCGTTTACAAGCAGCCCGATATCGGTGCTCTACGATATATGAAGGCTAATCTCCACTTTAATAAGCTGATATAAAGGGACAAGTGAGGATAGTCTACACTGAGAGAGGAGACAGCGGGAGAGACAGAGTAAGAGAAAGAGAATGATGAAGGAGGGGAGGAGAGCGGATCATTCCGGCTGGCCGCCCCTACTGCTCTAGTGGAGGAGAGAGAGAGAGAGAGAGAGAGAGAGAGAGAGATGGCGCAACGCCTCAGCATCCGAAACACACGGGAGCGGTGCGCCACCGAGACCGGAGCTCTGGACTCACCCGAAGCAGCGCCACACACTCACTGCTCTCCTCTCCCCGCACGGCGGTGTCTCATGCTGGGTTAGAGGTAAGTGGGCGAGTCGGTACTCCTTCTTAACATAAACTCCATCGTGAAAGAGCGGAATGGAAAACTCTTTTATTACCTGCCGTTAAGTTTGAGTCAGCCTTTCTGTCTGCCTGAATAGGGATGTCTGTACTGCCTGCTATTCTTCTTCTTCTTCTTCTTTTTATTAGGCATTGTTTTCACTGTGGATCGAACAGAGCAAAGCTAGATTTGTGTTTTTTTGGTTATTTTTCTCTCCAGTCTTTTAGTGTTCATGCTGTAGTTAAAAGAACAGCATTGTTAATCTGTCTAAAGCATCATTTATCCTTTTGATTTTTTTTTAAAGATCGCAGATGAAAACAACAATAAATATTAAAAATTATTTTGTGACAAACACCAAAATAACAAACCCTTTTTAAGTGAAAAATGTTGGGGTTTTGTTGTTGTTTTAATAGAATTTAAATTTAAATTCTAAGATGCACAAACTTTTTTGATGTTACATTTAACAAAATATACCAAACACAAGCTGCAGGCAATGCATATTCTGTTTTTCTTACCAATCACAAGAACACTTTAAGTTATTTAAAAAGGCGAAAACTTCCACACGAAGTGTCTGTCCATGTTAATCCAATTCCAGCGCCCTCCTGTGGTTCCGAATAGTCGGGCACAAGCATACACAGAGTAACAGGTTCAATCAGCTCACTCAGGCACCTGTACCTAAGTTGTTGGGGCTTCTTTATCCACCTCTTAGACTCCATTTCAAAGAGTTTCCTCCACTTTTTTTTATTCATATAAAGAATTCATTTTCTCATCTCCTTTCATTTGCTGGTATTATATTTAAGGCCTCCTTCCTCTATGTCCTTCTTGTTTCCCGTGATCACTAAAGGCTAGGAACATGGAAAGAAGGATGGAGAACATGAGGAAAGACTATTGATATTAAATCAGACAGAAGGAGAGAAGAAGGGTACAGAAAGACAGAACAGGGGGTGGTGAGAAGAAGAAAGAGTAAGTGATGCTGTGGGATCTTTTTCTCTCCCTGGCTCCCGGCAAATACATTAAGATGCTAATCCTGGTCTTTTTTGTCTCTTTCTATAATTCATTGCATTTTGTTCCCCTCTCTGCTCTTTTTCTCTGTCTCTCTCATTCTTGCACTTTTCTCTCGCTCTTCATTTCCTCTGTACTGTCATGGGCTCCCCCCAGATTAGCGCTCCCAGCAAAAGGATTCCAACTCTAATTTTGTGGTATTTCAGATGATTAGGCTCAGAAATAGGACAGAGGTGCACAGAGTTTGGCACAATTAGACGTATTCTCAGTGGAACTTTATAGGACTGATTAGTTGAGCCCGTATCCACCTCCCCGCACAGCCATATTAGCACACAACCAGCTGTTGTTTATTTGCGAGGATTGACTTTTGTGTTGTGTCTGTGCTTTTAACTGTGATGTTATTTGTGTGTGTGTGTGCCAGAGGTTGGCTAAGCCCTAAGGATGCGAGTTGTTTTCAATCAGCACAGTAGTTACCAGCTGTGCCCTCACATTCCCCAGGGTGGCACAACCAAGGTACACACACACCCGCAAGCAGGCACGCAGAAAACTAATGCATACTATTCAACCTTGCCCAGCAAATTCACTCTTTCTTCTTTTCTCCTTGTCCCCTTTCTCTGCAGATATTAATCATCACCCACCTCCGTCTGCGCATGTGATTCCACTGCGAGGACTGGAAGTCGAGTACCTCAGCTGCTTTACTTCAATCAAGACCTTTGTTCCCTGACATCCGGCATAGCTCCCTTATCCAACTGCCATGGTGACATGACACACCTGAGTGGCTTTGTGGGTTTGCTCCTGTCTCATGCCTAGTCAATTGGTTGGGTTTCTAAAAACGCTCAATCTCCCGCACACACTCTCTAGACTTCAGCAAACTAAAAACGACATCGCTTCTTCCTACGCACGACACCTCAACAGTTTGCAATGACCGTGGCTGTCCGGTTCCGCCGCCATTTACGAAGGCTCTTGCTGTTACTGGCCTCCTGCTGTCTCGTCTCCTTGCTCCTCTCTGCCTATTTTCTCTTTACGAACTCCTCCCCTTCCATGCAGCTTGGACAGTCCCCCGAGCCTGCCTGCTCCCAGCCGCTCTCCATGTCCCCATATCGTCAACTCCCATACCCCTACCCTCCTAACCCTCCTCACACACATGTCTACACTGACCCAGTAGTTTTGGTGATGGTGGAGTCCCAGTACTCCCAGCTTGGCCAGGATATTGTAGCTATACTGGAGTCAGCACATTTCCAGTTCCGTATGGAGATTGCTTCAGGAAAGGGCGACCTTCCGCCACTTACAGAACAGGGTCGTGGACGATTTTCGCTCGTCATATATGAGAATCTTTTAAAGTATGCAAATGCAGACACATGGAACAGACAGCTGTTGCATCAATACTGTACTGAGTATAGAGTTGGCATCATAGGTTTCTATCGCTCCACAGAGAACTCCCCATCCACCCTCAAACTCCGAGGCCTACCGCTGGTGCTTAGGACCAACCAGGCACTTTGGGACTGCTGTGTGGTGTCTAGCTCACCTCTTCTCCAGCTTACCAAACCTGGCACAGATCGAGGACCTTTACCTGGTGAAGACTGGACCTCATTTTCGTCTAATCACTCCACATACCAGGCGGTGCTGCATGCACGGGCTAAGGAGGGAGCAGGCTCAGGCAGCGGAGACAATTCAGGGCCTGGGTTCAATCTAGGCCTCCACGCCACAGTGGTACAGGACATGGGACTATATGATGGGGTGAGGAGAGTGCTCTTTGGCCAGGGACTGGCCTACTGGCTCCACAGACTCATCCTGGTGGATGCCATTTCCTACCTCACAGACAGGAAGCTTACTTTGGGTCTGGACCGGCACATACTGGTGGATATAGATGACATTTTTGTGGGGAAAGAAGGGACACGCATGAATGCCAAGGATGTGAAGGTATGATGATGGGGGTGTGTGGGATAATGTGCATTAGAGAGGGAAAGAAAGGGATAAAGAGGATGAATTCATGTCTGATCAGTAGTGTTGGATTAGATTTTTCATTCTGGTATTAACTTCTAAAAACACAGTAATTGATAGCAGTGCAGTGGTGGAGATAAGGAGGTTTGCCGATCGCACTGTAAGTCACCTCAGCAAAAGATTGTTCCAGGAGAGTATTTTAGAGTATATTTCTTTTTTAGCTCAGGCATGGGTGCACTGAGAAATATTTGGAAGAGCTTTTGCATGCGTGTAAGGCCTCTATATGTTTGTGTATCAAGTGCGTATTTGTTGGGGTACAACGAGAGGGTATTCTCCAATGGAGATTTAGCCAAAAGAGGCCATTTAAGGGAACAAAGATGTGGTGTGAAAGAGGGAAAAGAGGAGGGGTAAGAGAGAGAGAGAGAAAGAGAGGTAGTGAATGAGCCAGTCAAAAGATGAATGGCAATTATTCCTCTTTTCCCACGTTCCTCCTCTTAGGGAAACTAAGGGAGAGTCAGCCATGCAGCCTGCCTCTCAGGACAGCTTTTGTTTCAAAACACACGCTTGCATGAGCAAACACACATATACAGATAAAGAGCCGTGCACCTATGCACATGTATACTCGCAGAAGTTAAATATTCCCAAAGACTTTAAGTCTTGAGTGAATGTAATATTTATGAGAGAAACAAGTATTTCATGTTTGCTGGAGGGTGGATAAAGTTCCGCAGCAGGAAGAATTTTGTTTGAAATCATTGGTCACATTCTCCCACTGCGTTCTCACTCAGAGAGGTTCAAGCAAAATAAATTGTGTTTTGGTGGGTTTTCATGTTTGGGAGTGTGTCTGTCTGTGGAGCGGCAGGAGGGGGGCTCTAAGGAAGGTGAGATTTATGCTGCTATGTGGTTATGTGCATGAGCTAAGAAGAGAGGAGTTTGCTCATCACGCTGCAGTCACAGGATATATATGTGATATGGAAATGGGTTTGCGTGTGTGTGTGTGTGTGTCTGTGTATGTGTGTGGTTGGTTTCTAAATCACTACTTTAGATTAGAATGTCACTTTCACGTGTCCTGTCAGGCACTGACAAAAAATGAGGCACCTGTCCGTGGCTGAGAGTTGGGCCGGAGATGAGAGGAATGGAGAGACTGAAAAAGCAGGAACGCAGTGCGTGGTGAAGTGGAGAGGAATTCCACCCTTGAATATAAAAAAGATGCTTCTATCCAAAAAGGATAAAAGAGTGCATGTTCACGCACAGTCGCACACATGTACTAACACGCATGCGCGCTCACATTGCTGTGCGCATACGCATTCACAAAATGAACACACAAATGCTCCCTAGTTGGAGTTTTCATTTTAAGTCTGCCTGACTCTTCAGCTTTGTAGCATAAATATACATGAGGATGAACCAGTGCCATAACAGAAGGGCAGGGAGATGCGGATGGAGTAAGTGATGGAGATAGATAGATAGAGAGAGGATCAGAAAAAGAGGGAGGGATGCCATTTGAAACACATTACTTCCATATTTCTACTCTTCTCTCTACTTCAAGATAGTTGGCAATTGCAGGGAGGAAGGCTCAGGAAAAAAAAAAGAAAAATAGTTAGAGGGTGAGAGGGAGGTAGACAAAGTTGGAGCACTGCGCCCAAGGGAAGAGCTAGCAGCTAACTTTGCATTTTCAAAGAAACAAAATGCTGATGGGAAATGAGAAATCAGAAGAGAGGGGGAGCTGGAATATGATGATTTGTAGCAGCTGTCCCCTCAGAGACGGACAGCCTCAGGTAGAGTTGTCAGATTACAGTTTGAGTAAGGCAGCTTACTACATACACCATCAGCCACAACATTAAAAGCACCGACAAAGAAATGAATAACTTTAATGATTTTGTCACAATGCAATGCCTTTGCTGGGAAACCTTGGGTGTTGGCATTCAACAGCAGCGGCCTTCCACAGCAGGGTAAAGTGCACACTGCAAAAAGTGGTCCAGTTAGAAAATGACAAAAAATTAAAAAACAGACCCCAAAGGTGTTGAGCCAGCCAGCAAAAATAGATCAAGCATGTGGAGAATGTGCCAGAACAATGCCAGTTGACAGAGGCAAACCTGCAGGACCTAAAAGGAAAAACATCCCAATGCAAGAGACTACTACCCTGTCCATGCTCTTACTCTATGTGTCAGAGGTGTTTTCAGAGGCAATATTGAGTAATGTTAAGGTTTTAATGTTGTGGCTTATCAGTGTATAGTCATAACAATGGGATCAATGGATTCATTTCCCTTGTTTTCAGTTATGTCTGTCATGGTGCAGAGATTGAGTAGTAAAGCCCGTTGTTTAGATTTCAGATGGGCTCTTAAAAATAAGTCTGTCCCTTCGAGCAGCATGCCAGTGAAAAGCTGTTGAAAGGATGACTCATATTAGATGACCCTGTGTGCAATATACATCTGGCTTTGGGTGAAGGTGACAGATGAAAAGATGAACACTAGTGGAATTCAGCAAATTATTCTAATCATAAAAGCAAGCTTTTTGCCAAGGTTTGAACCGTGATAGCTTTATGATGTAAAGTATGTAAATTGTTTTTTATTCAATTTGGGTCAGAACTGACTGATGACCATGATGATATTACAGGTCAGTTTTATCCCCCAGAAATCAACATCTGGGAACGATGAGTGCTTCGAAGGTTCATCCAGACATAATTTAATATTTCATTATGTTTCATTCAGCTATGTGACATCTGACATATGACTAAGATTAAAAAAAAAGATACCACAATAACTACTTTTGAAGGACATATACAGTCCTCCTCAGTGCTTTAAAAGCAGCTTATGTCCAACATTGCAACAAAGTATGTAACACGAAATGTTATCGACCAATTAGTAGAACAAGATGTTTGCAGGAGCAATGTTAGAAATCCCTTTGTACCGCTGCAAAGCCAACATTCAGTCTCATGTTCTCTCTGAGAGGAGAGCAGAGTGAGACACACAGAGAGAGAGAGAGAGAGACCAATTAAAATGCCACCCTCCTTCTCTCTGCACTCTTCATTAGTCTCACCCCACGAGTTCATCTGGTGACAAACAATACCTACACCCCCTTCTGTCTGCACACACACTTACACACACAGCTGTATTTCCTCTATTAAAATGATTCACAGGGAGGCACCCCACAGATGACATTTCTCAAAATGAGGAATGATGCCAGTCAAAAGCTCCCATCAATGATACTTGTGCCAGTGGTTGTGTTTTTTTTAATTCATGCATGTAGGTTCTCTCCTCTTCTCTGCCTCAGAGTGGTCCTGAGGGAGGTGTCAGATCCTCATCTTCAGATCTCTCTTTATCACCTCCACCTTTCCGCTCTTCCACCTCCTCCTCCTCCACACACCTTCTTCCTCACTCCCTCCTCGCCTGAGTCATTGATCACTATCTCTGGCCTATCTGTATTCCCCTCTAAGCCTCATTCTCAACTCGTTCTCGTTCTCTTTGTCTCCAAGGTGTTTTCTGCAGTGGTGTCATCAAGTTTAGACAAGACACTCATAGAAACATACGACTTGTTCGTAGATTCAGAAGCCATGATGCTCTCTCAGAGCATGGGGCTGCAGTCATCTAAAGTAGATATTTTGGATTGTTATGTTTACAGGCAAAAAGTGCAAAAAGTGCTTCACTTATTTGCACAGTTGCCTCATATCAATTCAGAACTTTTCTGCGCTTTNACACACACCCTGCCGCCGCCACCCCATATTTCTACAGATATGTATTCAATTGTCCAGCAATAGACATGTCATCATGTCAGGAAATTGCCGAAGTTTACCATTTTTATATTGTAGCAGTCCAAATATTGCACTTGTAAGAAATAAATAGCTGAGTAAATAAGATTAAATTGTGTTTGCAGTGACAGAACGGGGCAGTTTTCGCCATTTTCATTATTTTGTTTAATTTAGTGAGTCAAATAGTTGCTACTTTCATGTGGCCTAATAAACCGTAAAGTGCTTTTTTTGCCTCTAAGATTGAATAGAAAGCCTGTTTTTGCATCGTTCCCAGCTAGATGGGAGTGATTCTACAAATTACTATGTCACACTATGACACATGGGGCAAAAACAACACATGGCATGCCCATTTGAAATAAATGTATGGGCTAAAGTCTTGTTTTCATAGCCTTATAATCGCTTTGATCTAACCTAAAATTAAAAATAAAATAGCATTAAACAAAATAAGCAATATACAGAATTGAGTGAAGGTTTTTGGCTTAATTTACTGTGCAATCCTATTTCGAGTTAATCTTTAGACCTAATTAAGTATGATGCATATTTGCAACTTAAGTCAATCAAACTAAGCTCTTTCCATATCTGTTTACCAATTTGCCAAATGCTAATGTATTACTAATGTAAAAAAAAAAAAAAAGAAAGAAGAAAAAGATGTAAACAGTGGAGAGGCAAGCAAATTTGAGGAGGATTGATTTGGAGGAGTATTTTGTTACAACAGGCACACGAACCTCTTTTTCTTTTTTGTCTGTGCTATAATCATTTAACGCATGCACCCTTTACGTAAATGACAAAGTTGCAGGTGGGAAAGCCAAAAAAAGAAATTATATAGAGGATGCCAGAGGAGAACAGGATGATGCTTCCAGCATGATGCATCCTGACATCTGCTCTCACTCATCCCCCTGATCAGGGGAAGTGGAATGATCACAGTCAGCCCTACAGAGAACTTTTACAGATAAGCTATTAGGAGAATGAAATTGCATGATGAAATTGTCTTTATTTATTTTTTTAAAGTGTCACTAGTCTCATTGTAAAGAATACTCTAAAGAAAGCATTTGCCTACAAAAAAACATCTTTATAACTTATTTTGTTTAATTAACAGTTATTGTCAGTGCTCTCGTTTCACTCCAATTAAACTCTAAGAATGTGGCTGTGGGCCATGCATTTTCTCCCACAAAATGAGGCAGGTTTTGCAGTCACTGCAATCACTGAAACTCAAACTCCTTGAGGGGCTGAGTATAGCGATGCCAAAGCAATCACAAGTACCTTGGAAACGTAAATGCAAGAGAATAGATGATTTTGTAAAATGCTTTCAATATAATAGGCTACACTGACTTGAAACTGATGTTGAAGTAAGAGTGGAAGTGGAATAGGGAAAGGAAGCGTAAGCGAAAGGAAGACTGGCATTAACTAGTACAGTTTTCTTTCTGCTCATCAAATAGAGATGCCTGACCCAGTTAAATCTGCTGGTCTAGTGTTAAACATTACACGCACATACAGTGTAGGCACAAAGCACTCATGTAGATGAATCAAGAACTTTGACCTGCTTTTGCAGAGGAATTAAAGTTGATACGTGTTCCTCTCTTGTTTGTTGTTTCTTTCCACTCGCCTTCAAATCCATTTGTCTGCAAAATCCTGCCTGAAATCAATTATTTCATAATTACTCTTATCATTTTAGATATCCCAGTAAGGCTTAAAGCTGTGGAAAGAAAGAAATGGAAAAAAGAAACGGTGCAAATGCGAGAATGACAGAATGGGGATATGGTGAAGAGGTGGCTGCTGTAAAGGGTTTTTGAAAGGCATTGAGTGCCAGCTGTCCGGATGCCTGTCTCCCATCTGTTTGAACCCCAACATCTAGCTGGCAACTCTTCCTACACACAGGCATGAAAGTACACACCAACACACACTGTCACTCTCACATACACAGAAACAACTGGCATCGCTTCTGACACTAGCAGTGTTAGGAAGCTGTGGGATTGGGCACAGAAATTAGGGCTATTGCTATCCACTAATCCCAGTGCGTGTTTACCTTCATCACTCGGATTGGAAAGATCTCTCACGCGCACCATAGTCCGACCTCCCGCTAAACTAAATCTCACTTTGTTTCTCGCAAAGAATCACTTATGGCCCATTTTAAAGCTATTCTCAGCTTTGAGCTCAGTATCCAGCGGACACTTGGGCTCTGTTTTATTTTGTTTCCATAAGAAAAAAACATCATGAGGGGACTTCGCTGTCCCGCAGAGACAGAATTAGTTTGGTCACATGCTCAGTGTTTCATTTGTGTCCAAGAAGTGAACTCCCCTTTTTCTTTTTTGCTCACCACGTACCCACATTCTCCCTTCTCGTACCTTAGTCAGATAAACTCTGAGAAGCTGGGTCTAATTTGAAGGCAGTAAACAACAATCTTTTGCTGAGAGCACAACATTTTTTGCATTGGAATTTGTTTTTTTATCACTGAAGCATTAACAAAACATTCTGGTTCCTTTGTTTCTTTTCAGCTTTCTTTATTAATTTCCCACTAAATGTAGCTTTTAAATGGGTTTGGAAACCACTCGAGAGCTGACACATGGTTGAGAACTCTATCTCAGTTAGCAATTTGTTGCCTGTAAAGGTTTTGTAATTGCTGTGTGTTTTGAAAAATATCTCCTTGTCAGTTGGTTCTCTGATGTTTACAGTGTGAGAGTTGGCTCCTGAATAGCAGCTTCTTTGATGAAACAATTTGTCAACTTCACATTGTCCCTTTCACAACGCCGCATGTCACACTAATCCTTTTCAGGAGCACTCAAATTAGAATCCAAAAATGGAGCAGCAACAAAAGACATTTTAAAAAAAAAGTTTTCTGCTCACAATTATGTTGTGACACAATAAAAGTATAACTTTGCCAAGTCAGAAACGGGAGGAAAAATTTAGTAAGACACAGTTTTACCCTTATGCAGAAGTGATCTTTCAGAAGACCCACATGCAAAGGGTTTCAAAAGCAAGGATGTTAGTGATGAGGACAGGTGTGATTATCTCGCTCTGAAGTTTATCCTTCTGTGAGCTCCTGCAGTATCTGCACACAAAACTGTCCTTGAGGTCTCTACAGAGACAAAACAAAGGAGGAGAAACGGAAGCCAGTCAGGTCATTACGCTTCAGTCTCCACCTCTACCAGACCTGACCCTTTCAGGCCTCCCAAAAAATAGTGAGAACTCACTAAGCAGAGGGATAAAATCCCAGAAATCCATAGCAAGAAATAGAGATGATAAAACATTGACTTTCATTTTTTTTTAAGTAAAAGCTTTTTATACACAATACAAACATTTCCTTTGTGACTCTTCTGTTTCCTCTGTGGATGTTTGGTAGCAGAATACAAATGAGATGTTCAAACTAATATGCTGCACACTTGGACACACACCTACGCTGACTCTCACAGATACCTACACACACGTTAATAATACATTTTGGCCAAGTGCATCAGGCAGTGTAGATTGAGTTACCATGCAAAGCACTCAGCTGCAAACTTAATTTAATTCTTAAGTCTTTATATCCACACATTGGCTTGCATGTGCATGTGTGTGAAAGATATAGAGGATGTCATAGCAGAGTAGACAGGGGATCAGATTAGGGAATTGTGCACATCTGTCAGCATGCAGCCATCTTCAGCACCATTAGATTAGAGTTAATGAAGACACTCCATGCATGTGTCTGTATATTTGTTAGTTTGAGAGCCACACTCAGGAGGAAAGAAGAGAGAGAAAACAGAGAGCGGGAGAGTGGAAGACTGCCTGGAACCAATTCCTTGCTCTGAGTTCAGCTGCTCAGGTCTCGTAAATCAAGGAAGGTTCCTGGGGATCGATTAAAAGCAGCATGACAAAGATTGGTAGTAGAGATGTTGAGCTTATAGCCCGACAGAACGACCCAGCAGACTGAGATATAAAGAGAATTACAGGAGTTTTATGAATAAACAAAATATTTGTGGGAGCAAACAGCGAGGAAGTGCAACGATAGCAGGAACATGGGAGAGTGTGAGAGAAAGAGCAGGGGTAGAGGGTTATAGAAAGGGAGAGAGAGAGCGCTCTTTCCTCCATGGTGCTTTAGCCTTCCTTTCAAATTAGAACAGCCCTGTCTCCTGAGAATGTGACATTTTCACGGCGCAAGCGAGGGAGAGATGGAGGTTCAGAGAAGGGTGGGAGGAGTGGAAGACAAATAGGGAAGGGGGGCAGAGAGGCAGCTGCAGGTTCTCAGAAGTAGGAAGATGGAAAAATAGAAGGAAAACCAGACAGAGAGAAAAGGGGCAGCAGCAGAGAAGGGGGTGGGATATTCAGGGTTTCACTTGGTAGTGTTAGGGATGGATGGAGACAATGA